>PVJO010024937.1:0-23521 GCA_004026905.1 Hystrix cristata
AAGAAACAGACAGGAGTAGAGAGGGTTGGTCCTGGGAAGCGTGCTCAATGGGAAATGGCTTGGTGGGACAGGACTGATTTGAGCAGTGCCTGCCTCCACGGCAACTGGAAAGGAGTCTGGAGCTCAAGGGAGAACCCAGCGCTGAACCTCAAGCATATAGATTTCTGGAGCCTATGAACGTCTCGCTGAAAGCATTCTCAAAACTCCATGGGCCCCACAAGCGAGTAACTTGTGGAGGAGGTGATCTGGCACTCTCACTGATTCTCAGAGGGCTCTGTGAACTCACAAAGGACAAGAGCCACATTTCCTCAGAACTGGGGAAGCAGCCACTCTCTCATGCAGCCTTAGCCTGAGGTGAGACAGCTTGAGAGAGGCTAGAGACCTCTCTGAATGAGTGGGAATGGAATTTTCCCCACACTTTACAGAAAACCGTCAGCGCCAAACAACTCGACCTGCCATCGCCGCAGGCACCTGTTCTAAGACAGCTTTGTCTTAGCAGATTTGCTGTGCGCCTGCCCCAAGACCACTACCAACCTAGCTCATCTGCTGTGCAGGCTGCAGACAGAGCCGCTGGGCAGCGAAAAGATCAGCCCGGATCTTCCTTCAGACAACAGAGAGCCTTCTGGTATGGAAAGGGCAAGAGGGACTAAAGCTCCAATTTAAAAAGGCTTTGAAAAGTGTTGCAAGGCGAGAAGTTAGCTCCACTGCCGGGCACCTAGATGCTCAAGAAAGACGGCCAAGTTTTCCCACATTTTCAGTCCAGTGTTTGAGGCTCTCCGGGTCTGTCCTGTGATCAGGAAGACTGTGCTGTGGAAAGCTACGTTGCTTTCCCAAATAGGATACACAGCCTTTTGCATCATCTTACCTTCCATTAGCTGGCCTCATCAGCAGCTTCTGGCTTCACTGAAGACTCTGAATAATGCTCTTGAAATGATGCTTAGAAAACCACGTGAGAACTTGAATCTATGAGACTGGCCCCAGGTACACACCAGAGGTGAGGACTAGAAATCACTTCTGGGCTGCTGAGATACGTGCCCATTCTTACTGCTCACCCAGCCCCAGCCGGTCACTTGGTCCAGCCGCCCTGGGAAGTTATCATGCCACACATAAAATGAGGATCAGTGGCCCTGGGGGACGGGAAACGCACTCGGTGGTGAACAATTTCTGAAATGGTTTAAAAGAAGAGAAGGGACAGTACTTGCTCTCATCATGGATCTACTGCTGTAAATCTCTGAGACTGTTTTCTCCACACTACAGAATATCTGAAGCAATATAATGATCCCAGTGTCTCTTCCAGCTTTGACATGCTGGAAAGTCGACGTTCCAGAAAGCTCCACTCTATAAGGCACGATCATCCTGCCCAGCCTCCTGCAGAGCTCCTGCGGCCCCCGCTCAGCAGGCGTAAAGGACAGCAGCCCGGCCGTCCCAGCACAAGTCACCATCTACAGACCTGCAGGGTTATGCATGCTAAGAAGGGCTCAGATCCATAAGCAAGGATTTCCATTCTTTAAAAAAAAAAAAATTACAGAAAACAATTCTTTAAAAGTTAAAGATCTCCTCAATGTGCACCAAGAGAGCAAGAATGGCAATCTGTGGAAATCATATAAATCTGCTAACAAATCAGTTTTGAGATCAATCTGTAATGTAGCGGAATAAGCACTAACTGCGATCAGGCTTCATCATTATACTCTTTTTAAATGTCTTTATTCTCAGTCATACATTATTTAATTTATTCTCACAATGGGCTATTGGTTAAAGTTAGGAAGCATAAGAAGCACTGATGTTAAAATACAACATATTAATTAAAACTGTAAAAAATTATAATAATTATGCAAAATCACTCAGGATGATTTTTGCCAGATAAGTAAGTTGCATCCATCTGATCCGAAATCACATACAGTATATCTAGATGTCTTTGGTACTTCAAAATGTTTAAAATGTTTAAAAAAGAAAATATAATGACAATTATACTCTATTTGGCTTTTCATTTATTCGTAATAAAGACGGCCCACACATGCAATATGTTATTTGCAGCAAAGTGCTTACAAATAACAGCATGAGGCCATTTCTTCTATCTTGTGGTTTACAACATAATGCAAACATTGTAAAAATAAACATTTGTGGTTTTTTAGTGCACAGTGCAAAAATCCAAAACACCAGGTCAGGAAAGCAGCTGTTGCACGTTTGACACTGAACCACACAGTCAAATTTCAATCTGCATTTTAATATATATTTAGCCACCTCAAACAAACACGTCAGAATTTAATTGTTAGCAAAGCATGTTTTTTCTTGCATAACTAATTAAAAAGAAATTAAATTAACTAATGCCTCCAAAGCACTTATTGTGGCTCCTAATACACAGAGAGTACAAAATAAATGTTAGCTATTATTTTTATTATTATAAGATTATATCAGTTGGTAAATGGGAAAAAGTTTAATTTGTTCTTATATATAATTAATATTATTAAATGTCATTTGTGGAAAAAAACTATAATACAAACTTTAAAAACACTAGTCTTAATTTTTAATTAAAATTTTATCTTTATTATATACCACTGAAAAACGATTCGTGGGGGGGTAGTTTTTTGTAGTTCTGGGATCCAGCCCTGAGCCTTGCTCGTGCTAGACAAGGACCTCAACATCCAGCTGCGTCCCAGCCTGTTGGTAAGTGATTCTGAAAGCTCTCGTGGGGTCCAGACAGCAGTGGTGAACCGACGGCATGCGGGCCACAGCGGCTGTTTGTATCATTCAACGTTCTGAAAGGTCCACTGTCACTGGTCTAGAGAATTAAAGTACTGCAAAGGAAGTTCTTGGGACTGAAAAAAGAGCTGAGAAACAACTGACTCCCACCCTTCCTCTCCACTCTTGCCCTGTGTCTCAGGAGGCCGACCTACACAGATAGCATAAATGGTTTTCTTCCCCTCTGACTTCCAGTTCAGCAAAAGATTAGAGGCTAAGAAGAGAGGTTACAGTATTTCCTGCTTCCTCCCTCCCGGGCATCAGGTTAACAGTAATGACATTTCTTTACCTAAAGTCACAACTTGAGGGACCTAGCCCCTTGGTCTACAACTGTCACTGGGTCTCAGAAATTGCTCCTTCTTGGTCCTCTTCCCACTAGGGGAAATAATAGCTTATTGTTCCTAGGAGATCCTGGGTGTTTCATCCTTTTGTCAGTTCCCTTTTGTCCATCTCACAACTTTATAAACAGTCCTGTCATTAACCTTTGTTTTCCACACAGGGATGGAACCCAGGGCCTTGAACATGCTAAGCAAGCATTCCACCACTAAGCTACACCTACTTTCTTGAGTGTGCCATGTTTTTCCTGAATTTTAAATTGATACTGGAAGTGCCTCCAGGAAATAGAACGTAAAAAACGGGTTTTAAGAATTGAGTTACTTCTACACAGTGGAGTACTACACCACCATAAAGAAGGATAAACTAGAGTCATTTGTATGTAAATGGATGTTCCTTGAGAACATACTATTAAGTGAAATAAATCAGACACTTATCAGTACACATCAAATTGTTTCTCTGACATGAGAAACCGTAAGTGTAAATGGGGACAAAGAGGTATAATAGATATGTAAAATTTAAAAAAAAGACAGCATTCAAAAGAGAGGAGAACTAGATAGGGAAAAGGGAGATAAAGAAGGAAGGTTAAAAGAAAAGTAAGATGAATGGAAAAAAAATGGAAATATGTAAATAAACTTGTTGCAAATAGAGAGGGGTGAGTGAATGGAAGGGAGGGGAGGGAAGAAGGGGGAAAACCAAGATACATCATGTACAGGTACAAAATAACCATGTTGATTATGATCATTATGTATACAATGTACCAATACATGTTCTTGGTAAAAATAAAACTTAAAAAAAAAAAGAATTGAGTTACTAATGCATATGCTAAAAGCTTTGATAAGCTTCTTTCTAAGGATAGATGGGATAATGATAATTTGTGGCATTACAATTCAAATTATCACTAGTGGTGGCTGTATGATTGAGTGCGGGTAGAAGATAAAACGTTGGCCGATGAAGTGTCTCTGTGACTTTGCCACTACAGTAGGTGATTACAAAGACCCTCAGATGGTGAAATGCTGTTTACTGCTCTAAAGAGAATACAGATATTCCTCACTTAACGGTCTACCTGCTTAACAATGGATCAAACTTACAGCCCACTTCCGACACAGGAACATGAAAGGCAGCGTGGCCTTATGGTGGTTTCTTCTACTTCTGTATTTGATTCTATGTGTGAAAACTCCACAGATTGAGGGGTGAGTATACTGTCTACATTATATTGTCTATGGCATGTTCTCAAAAGTGAATGCAGTTATGTTAGAACTAGAGGCTAGAAATCAAATGTTGAACAGTTGACAAAAGTAGAAAGGCAAATAAGTGAACTTTACAATGCTCTTGTGAAATTTATGAAGCAAAAAAGGAAATGACAAAACAGACCACATTAATGGGATTCTTTTCGAAAGCTACACCCAGGACCCCTACTGCTGGTTCTTCCATTTCTACGTTGGCAGCCCCCTTACCTGGGTCTTCTACATCTCCTGGGTATAATTTCAGTGATGACACTGATGAGGTCTTTGAAGAATTCAGTGACTAAAATGTTAGCTTGAATGTCTTTTTTTTTTGTACAGTTCTATACATCTTGTTTATAGAGCCTCAAGGTCCTTTTCGTACAGTACACCTTGTTTATACAGTACTGTAATTTTTGCTGATTGTAGTACACAGTACAGTACTGTAGTTTTATGTTGTTATACCTTACAGTACTGCATGTAAGAGTTATACAAATAAAAACCAAGTCATCAAATTGGAGTTTCCTTTGACTGCTTCTTTGTTCTATATATCATAAAGTACATACTATATATAGTTCCTCATTTAATGATCTAGAAAAGGAAAAAATGAAAACCTTAAATCCCTACACATAGAAAAATAGATGAGAAACCAAGAAGACCTAATGACAATTTTTGGAGTAGTTCCTCATCACTTATAGTTAGAAGTCAGATATAGGTGAGTGTAAAGCATAAGTATAAACATTATAGAGTTACAGGACCAATGAGTAAGTATCTTTGCCAGATCTCCTATGCTAAAGCAGTGGTCCTCAAGTGGAAGTTATTTGCCTCCCAGGGAACATTTGGCAATATCCAGAGACATTTGGGGTTGGCCACAACTATGGGGGTACTGCTGATAACTAATAGGTAAAAGCCAGGGATGGTGTAAACATTCCACAGTGCAGAGGATATGCCCTACAGTTAGTCAGTCCAATATGTCAGCAGTGCCAAGGTTGAGAAACACTGTGCTAAGGTAAAGGCACTAGCTGAAAAGATGGAAGACCTGGACACGTGGGATGGGGACACTTGGGTAGGCAAAAACACTAAATCCCTAAATCCTCTTGAAACTTCTTTTCTAGCTGACACATTAAAGTATACTCTTGTTCTCATAGTAGGAAGCTATGCTTCCCTTGCATTAAAAACCTGGCATTCATTTATTAATGTAACAAATCTCAGTTAGTTTGAAAAAAAAAAAAGAAGCCATTTGCTTTCACATGGCAGGGACAGCAGTATACCTTTATTGTCCTATCTGGAAGTTATTATTTGCTCTCCTGTTCTCTGTCACAATTAGTCTTAATTATCTTGCCACACCATATAAGAATCACAATAACCTACTATAGGTATCCTATCATTCTAATTAGACCTACTGGGCAGGAATGTGCTTACTACCACAATACATATTTTAGCAAGACATGGATGAATAAACCCCACGAAAACTCAAAGACTTGTTATATAAGTGACATTTTTAAGGCTGCAGGAAGATAGAACATATAGGTTCTGTAAAATGACAAAAATATTGTTTCTCCTTCCACAACTTACTGCAAAAAAAAAGCACAATGCTTGGCTGGGTCTTTTTGGATGGTGAGGGAAACTTACCGCATTTGGGCATCTTGTTCTAACCTCTTGCTAGATAACTACAGAATCTTCCAGTTTTGAGAGGGGACTGGGTCAAGAAGTTTCTACAGAAAGTCCTGGCTATAAATTGCATTATCATTTGGTGACCTAGAATTTCTAATTATACTAGAAATATCTGTGGCAGATGAAGATATTATATAAAGCAAGTCCTACTAGAGAAACTATAGCATGAATCCCAAGGTTTGTGTTTTGTTTTGTTTTGTTTTGTTTTTTTCTGGTGCCGGGGATCGAACTCAGGGCCTTGTGCTTGTGAGGCAAACACTCTAACCACTGAGCCAAATCCCCAGCCCCATGAATCCTAAGGTTTTAGAGCAAGCATTCTTCTAGTAATAGGTCTTTGTTACACCACTTCTGACTGCCTGCTAAGCCCTGGCTGAGACCAAACACCAGATCATCGTACACCAAGTGACTATGTGACACAAACCACCCATCAAAAAGTGAGTGATGGGATCCACTGAATCACAAACACAGAATTCCGTTGTCAATAGAAATGTTGCATAGAGCATCGAGCCCGAAAATCTCTAGACTGTACAGCATATAGCTTAGAATCCCAGGGTATTTATTCTTAATGCTTCACCACATCTGTCTCAGCCCACACCTCACAAGCACTGAGCCAAATCCCCAGCCCCATGACTTTTAGCTCCTGATCTGCTCCTCTGAAGGGAAAAATGTGTGAGATGATATCCACATATCCCACATACAACCTCACCAGAGGACACTCACTGCACAGAAGGCACCCAGTAATCAGATGGACGGAAGAATCTCCGCATGGGCGTGCCAGCCATCTATTTCCCCAGTCATCTCACCACTTGATCACAGACCCATGTAGCTATGGTGACAGGAACAAAGGCTATTCACGTACACAACACTGCCTTGATCCTGTACGAACAAAGGTTTAGGTCACACCACTCGTTTAAAAAATAAAATAAGCCCACCAGTTAGGGTGCTGGCAGAAGACCAGTAAATGGTTGATGAAAAAACAAACCACACTGAATGGTTGATGAAGAACCAAAGTTACAATGATCAACTCAAGCCTCGTGATCAGCTACAGAGCAGACTGCAGCACCTATGTTTCATTTTAATTGTTCATATTATTGTCTTTTTTCCGCCCACTACCATATAGAAAGGACACAAGCAAATGTTAACATTGTAATTCCTCAGAAGACTACAACTGAGTTGACGTACCTGGGTCACAGGTTTTTTTCCCTTCAGAAGAGCAGAGCAGGAGCTAAAAGTTCTAGACAGTCTCCATCTGCCCTTCAAAGCTACTGTCTACCTTCTCCACCCTGCTCTGCGTCCTGGGTGACCGGCCTAGACAGACTCATCTGGTCTTTTGGTTGGCCTGTTAGAGGGCAGAACCAGCAGGAATCTGGATGACAAGAGGAAACGGAGATCGGAGTGTTTATTTCTCCAGCTGCCTATACACCAAATCTCAGTATAGAACAGCCGTTTGAGGCCACATAATCTGTTTGAAGCCTGTCTGCTTACATTACAGCTCTCCCAGAATTCCAGAAACAGCTCCTTCTCCTTTTGCTGTCAGACCTAAGGGTAGCAATGGTTTCACCCCAGAACACATCAACATTGTCCCTCAATCATGCCCACATCATTATAATAAGTAATCCTTTCTTTAACTTCCCTTAATTACTTTTTTGGATTTTTCCGTCTCTTTCCTGTAAGATCCTAACCGATACAAATATTTCCATTTTTCAGAACAGAAAACTGAGGCCTAATGAACAGATGGGCCCAGTTCTTCCTTGACTACTATGAAAGGCATGCGGGGGATCTGATCGCACAGAGAACAGACATCCGGAAACCTCCCTATCTTGTATTCAAATCACAAAATGGTCTATAGGCTGATGAAAATGCTTTCAGAGAGGGAAACAGGGTTAGTGCCAAAGTAAGCCTCCAACCCAGCACCCCGGGGCCCTGGTACAGAGCATGCCCATGCCATCCACTGGTAAGGATTTCACAAAAGGGACCTGTGTGAACAAACAGGGCTACTGCCTGGCTTATGAGCCCTGGCTTGACTATGTGGCCCAGCTTCTTTTGCCCGCATGACCCCCGGGGAGCCTGGAGAGCCAGCCCTTAGACAGTATCTCAGCTTCCCATCACTCATTCATTCACACACACACAGCTCTTCCCCACGTACCCGGCACTGCACCAGACACGGGGATATTAATGATTTTAGTTATTTCATAAGACCAATGAAAGATTTCCTAGCTATACAGTTTGAACAAGTGTCCCACAAAGTCCGTGTGCTACAGGCTTAGTCACCAGCCTGTGGCGCTATTGAGAGGTGACAGAACCTTAAGGTGGAGGGGCCTGGTGGGAGGAAGTTATGTCTTTGGGGTGTGGCCTTGAAGAGGATATTGGGCCCCCCACTGCTCCTCTGTCCGTGATGTGCTGCCTCACCACAGACCCAAAAGCAATGACGCCAGCTGATCACGGAGTCAGAGTTCCATGACTGAGAGCCGAAATAAACATTTCCTCTGTATAAATCGATTCTCTCAGACACTTTATCACAGTGATGGAAAGCTAATCCACTAGGCAAACAGATCACTTTTAAAATAGGAAGAAAAAAATAGGAAAAAGTTAAATACTCACAACGGAAAAATATACAGCTAATAAAGATAGATATAAAGAGTTTAAAATGGTACATCAAGTGGTTATGACAAAATCTTAAGAGGAAACAAACAGTATACAAAATTGTATATACAGTATGCTTTACATGATGTAAACTACTTAAGAAAAAAAGAAATTGAAAGAAAATGTACTGTTAATACTAACATGAGGGTGACATTTATCTGTATTTAACAAGTTTCTTACAATAGATGAAAATTGCCTTCATTAACTTAATTATGCAAGTGTTTTCAAAAACTAGTTTAAATATTCAAACTATGAATATTGAGTATGAAACAAAAACCCAAATACTGAGGATGAAACAAAAGCTCCTTAAGATTGCCACATCCAATTCTAGTTCCCTCCTAAAACAACCACTTTTCAGTTTGCTTCGCTCATTTCTCACGTACACAGAGAAGCAAAATTCTATTTATGGAAGCTTTTTTTTAACATAAATGGTATGTTTTATACAGGGCTGGGCATGGTGGTGCACACCTATGTCAGTGTCATCCTCTGGACTGGCAGGGTAAAGACCTTCCCCAGCTCGTTATCTTGTATCCCCAGCACTTGGCACAAGAGATATGTTGAGCACTTTCTGTTGGCGCTTCCTGGAACTTATTGGGGCAAATTTTACAGAGCTTTTCAGCAACTTAAGTTCCATACACACTTGTAACATTTGCTACAGCATGTTCCGTACAACTCATTTAATTCCCAGAATAACCTGGTGAGCAGCTACTACTATTACCCTCAATTTGTCTTCAGGACAGAGACGCAGGGGTTCTGATAACTTGTTCACAAGCTAGGAGGAGGCAGAGCACGGCGTCCGGCCCAGAGCAAATGTCTCCAGGTACCATACTTGTGCTACGGATGCACTGTCTGGAGACGACCTGCCCCAAAGCAGGTGTCGACGTCCTCTACTCAGAGTGGTATTGCAGCTTCCTCCAAACTCCAGAACAGGTGGAAGGTGGAGCCAGGATCCCGACCCCAAAGTCCCCTCCCCCACCACGTGCAGACACCCATGGGGTGTGACTGGATTCCTCAGCCCCACTCTGACTGCACCCTTCCCCAGTGGTCTTAGGCTTCTGCCTTGGCCCCTGGTGATCATTTCTAGCCTGCTCTCCAGGGAGGAGGGAGGTGCTGTCCCAAGGCTGAGCAAGTCTCTCACCCTCTCCTCCCGCCAACGCCACACGCCACCAGGTGGCCCAGGCTGGGGCACGAAAGCGATGCAGACATTTTGCAGCCAGTGTCCCTCAGAGCAGTGCGGGGAGCTGTTACCCAACAGAGGCAGAACAAAACTCACAAAAAGAAGTATTGCATTAGAAAGTCGGTTTTACAGAAGCAGACTGTAGAAGAGCGATCACTAGAGGCTAGGAAAGGTAGAGAGGAAGGGGATGGTGGAGGTCAGACTATAGTTGTGTTGGGACTATAAGCTCTATACTGTATGACACAATAGGATGGTCATTATTCCCAGCAACTTACCATGTTTTACAAAGTGCTAGAAGAGAGGAGTTTGAAGTGATAAATGTTTAAGGACAGGGAAATGTGAATCACCCTGATTTGATCACAATATACTACATATATGTATGGAACTGTCATACTGTACCCCACAAATCTGCACAATTACTATGTGTCCATTTTTAAAAAATGAAAAACAGAAACATTCCAAACAAAGTTAGTCACTGTTAAGCGGCTGTATGTGTGACATGTGTCTGTGTGCCTCTGTGTAGCTGTGTGCTGGAAGGGGAAGGAGGGCCAGAGGGACACGTATGTACACAAGAAGATGAGCCAGTGATCACCACCCCACCTCTCAGACTGGAGACCTCCGTCCACTCAGAGTGAGATCTCAGGAGCCCAAATAGCATGTTACCAGAGACCGGAGGGTACAGTACAACCCGCCATGCTGCCCAGCACACAAGCCAGCTCACCTGGGGATTCCCCCCAGTCAACCAAGGGATTGGTGTCACCCTGCATGTAGCCCGCCCGGCAACTCGGCTCAGCCTAGGACGTGCACACACCCACCGGTCAGCATGCTCGCCTCCCGGCTCAGCTTGCCAGCAATTATGGAAAGTCCCAAACCGGCAGGCAATTCGTTGGGGGGCCACTCAGTTCCTTCTAATTAGTGTTACACAGTGATTATCTGACGCTATTGATACTGACTTTAATCAGTAATTACAATTCTCACATAAATTATTTAATAACCATTCATAATACAAGAAATTTGATTAAGGACAGAGCATTTTTCTTGGATTTCCACATGGTCTTCTGAAAGCTCAGCAGAGTTTATTCCAAGCAGGAGCAAATACGGCCGACCCAATTACCTTCCAAAGGCAGCGGAAAAGAGCAAAGTCACATTCTGCCACCCCTGCTCCCCTGGAATGCTCAACAGCAGTTCCTGGAAACGGGCTAAGGCCACAGACAAGTGAGTCACAGAAAAGGAACTAAAGAGGCAACAGATCTGTGGGAAAATAATCATCCTCACCAGGAATCAAGAAATACTCATTTAAATCCAACACTGTTCCTTTCAGCGAATTGGCAAAGACTTGTTTGACAACTATCATTCTGCT
Organism: Hystrix cristata; assembly: GCA_004026905.1. Lineage (NCBI taxonomy): Eukaryota > Metazoa > Chordata > Mammalia > Rodentia > Hystricidae > Hystrix > Hystrix cristata. The sequence goes on from PVJO010024937.1 coordinate 11,150, forward strand.
GCCATTCGTAAAAAAAAAAAAAAAAAAAAAAAAATTGTGTCTGGGCATGACAGCACCGTCTGGCTCACTATTCCCCATTCTGAAATGCACCTGTCCTGCAAGGAACCACTTCTCAGCCCACTGCAGTCATGTGGTAGGACATGGAGCTCTATTTTCATTCTTTCCACCACTGCCAGCTACAGAAAATGGCCATACGTAGAACTCCGATCCAATGGCCATCTGTAGACTCCGGTCACAGACACCCCTCACTGCCCTCGGGAGGGGGGGGAGGCTCAGGGACAGGAACCTGACCCAGCCAGGCTAATAAAGTACTACCTTGCGATCTCTCAACTTGGGTCAGAAAGAACAGCTTCAGTCCCTCTTCAGTGGGAAAGCGGGGAGGTATGAGGCAGGACAGCCTGCAGCAGCCAGGCCCGCTCAGCTCGTGATGACACAAACACAGATTTGTACAACTCGAGACCTAGAATAACAAAGAGCTGGTCAGTGTTTTTGTCACACACAACAGCAAACAAGTACCCAGGCCACATCCTCCAGGCCTCTGCCTGTTCCACTCAGAAACAACGGCAATTTGCCTGAGTTCTCATCCCAAGCCCGGTCATGAGGACAATCTAAGAACCCCAAGATGGCCGCCATATTCCTGTGTGGGAGGGAAGAGGAGCACTACCTCTATCTGTCAGAGAGCTGGGGAAGGTGGGCCAGAGAACATCCCTCTATAGCACGAAAATTACTGCTCACCACCACCCCCACTCACTCACACAAAAGACTAAAAGGTTTAGATTTTGAGAAGTAACTTGCAAACTTCTAGAAAGTTCCTTTAGTCATGCTATAGTTTGGACTTGGAATGTTCCCCAAAGGCTCATGTATTAAAGCTCAGTGGCAGGCCTACAGCATTCCCGGGAGATGGTGGGACTTTTAAGGGGTGAGGCCTAGGAGAAGGTTTTCAGTCCTTGGGAGCATGCCCTCAGAGGGGCCTGAGTGCCTCAAGTCTTCCCTTTTCCCCCACATCCTGGCCATGGAGGGATCAGTTTTGTTACGCCATGTGTTCCTACCCCTTGCCCTACGAGAGTCCTAAAAGCAATGCGTCCACCCAGTCATGGACTGAAACTGCCCAAACAGAGCCCAAATAAACCTTCTGTCTTTGTAAGTTGATTTATTTCAGGTATGTATTACAGAAACAGAAAGCTGATTAACACAAGGTGTTAGAAGCCAAAGGAAGAATAAAATTAATTTCACAGAGCTCCTTTTACCAAGGGTAAAGAAAACAGTAGAAATTCCTGCCTACCCTCCCACGGCAGGCTACTCCACTCTAGAACAGTGCACCGACAGGCAGGACTTGGAGCAGCTCCTTCTGGGTCGGCGGTAATGTCCCTTCTCTCCCTGCAGGCGGGCTCCCTGGGCTGCTGCCTCTCCTACCTACTAGCTCTATAGTTTTAGGCACACTGCTTAATCTCTCAGGCTCCACCCATCCTCTGAGTTATGAAGTTAAATTAGGGAATGTTTTCGGGAGGCTAGTCCAGCACTTTGCATCAGGGGGTGCTTTAGGTAAATGTTAGCCACTGTCATTAATAATAGTACTAACGATCTAACAAAGCAAGTATAAAGCAGATGGGCAGGGTGTACCCCAGTCAGAAATGGCTTCAGCAGTCAAACAGGTGGCCAGCTATTTACGGCTACCCTGCCCACATACTAATTCTGGGTGAAGGGTGCATAAACTGAGGCCAGAAACACAAAGTGCTGGCCCCTAAACTCCATCTCTAAAAGACAGAGAAAGCAGAGCTAAAGGTCCCACAGCCGTCTTTCCAGCCTGGGGAGAACACATCATTCTTTGAAGAGTACTGACCACAGAGTTCATTTCATACACATAACAGGAGATGGGCACCAGCGGCGTCCCCTTTCTGCAGCTGAGAAAACTGTGCGGCTACAGAGGAGAAGTAACTTATCCAAGGTCACATGACCCAGCAGTGAAAACAGGTCAAATCCCCAAGCTGCTGATATTAATAAGTCATACCACTGCTTTCTCCACTCCCAAGAAAAAGCTTCTGTTCTTGCCCAACAGCAAAGCAGAATTAAACAGGAGCCGGTGAACTGGTGACTTTGGGGGAAGAAAGACACAGGCCTCAGGGGAACAGAGGCATGAGGATGATGACAACCCAGCCCACGGGGGACTCATTCCTGCTCTAGAAGGGACAGAGCCATCCCCATCACACAGTGCACCAAACCAGCTCTGCCTCCCTTTGCAGAACTTTCAGCTTGCCGAGCGCGATCTGTTTCACAAGCCAAGCTCAGCCCGCCCTCTGAGGACACGCCCCCGAGGACGGAGGGTGCTGCAGCCACTGCCACTTCACCCTATTCCTTCCAATGCCGCCTGCTCCACAAGACAGGCAGGCTCAAAGCCAAGAGACCGACTCCAGATAGAAACACGGCCTCACTCAAAAAGATACCAGCCAGAGCCGGGGCGACCCGCCAAAGGAGGCCAGGGCCTGGGAAAGCCTGCCGAGACAGCTGCAGCAGGCGACTCACCTTCACCCTTCCCAAACCTCAAAAGGCTCAGACGGAGCACCCAGGTACCCAGCTGAATACCCACAGGAACAAGAGGAGGAGGAGGAGCAAGGTGCCCACCTCCCAGAAGCACAGCACACAGCCCAGCGGGGATGAGATACAGTCACGGGACCTCAAGAGTGAAACGTGGAATCAAAGGCCAAGCTGTGCGGCCCACAGGAATGTCTGGGCCCTTTCAGAGACATAAATCACGGTCCTGTCTAGGACCAGCTGTGATCGCCAAAGCCTGGTAGAAAGAGAAGACTGTATGGTTTGTTCGCAAGGTCACACTCACCTGCCCTTCTCCTAGAGGCTCGTGAGCCGACATCTAGTCCAGGCGGCTCGGCAGATGCTAGCCCAGTAGGAGTCAGCTTTGTGCTGCTGTTGGGCAGGAGTCAGGACAAGCACACACCTTCGGGGGATTTCTGCAGACCCTGGAGTCGCCACGCATCTGACCATTCATCAGCGATGTTCAGTTGCGTCGCGGGAGCCAGAAGAGTCCCCCCGCCCACCCGGGCTCCCAGCAGGGTCCTGTGTTCTCAGAGCCCCGGGATCCTTCTCTAAACAAACCCAGGGCTGGCTTTTTACACCTCCCAGATAGCCTTTCCCTCCCTGAGTGCCACAAGCTAAGCGGGCCATCGTGTACTTTACAGCCTCCCCTGGAGTAGGCCTGCATCCCGGATCGGACCACTTCTCTAAAGTAGGGAGCGAGGGATGTTTTCTAGTTTAAGGGGCGCAGTTAAATGTTTCATGGGCAAAAACTGAGGCCAGATCACTTTATAATCATTCTTCTGGCTCCTGCATAATTGATGTCCCTTATGCACTTTTCATGATCTAATTTATCTACCTCCTAAAATATTTTGTAAAACCTGAGTTCCATCTGTAATGATCTATGTCCCATTATAAAGTCTACGAAAGGATTTGCTACCCGAGCTGTGTTTGTGGGCATAAACTAAGCTGTGTTAGGTGGAGGCAGGACTATTGCTAGACAGGGACAGAAGCCCAATGGATCCAAACAAATCCAGCCTGTGCTTGGAAAACACAGTTAGGGAAGAGGCGGGGGCAGGCAAATTACCCAGGAATTCACCTAAAAGGAAGTCAGAGACTGAGGGAGCAGAGGAGACTTTCTAGGGGCAGCTACAGAGCACCTGAGTAGCCCCGTCAGATGTCAGGGATGACAGCAAAAATAACACAGCAGTAATAATGGCAGCTACCATGCTGTTGAGACTAAATGCCAGGCACTGTGCTAGCACTCTCCAGGCTAAGGTAAGGCAAGATAAGGACTATCACCACTCCCATTTCACAGATAAGAAAACTAAGGCTTGGAGAAGTATGGAAAGCCACTTTTTTAAGGTTCATAAATAGGAATGATGAAATTCAAACCTGATCAGTTTGATCCAGAGCCCTGACTCCTAATTTCTACACTACTCTGCACCTGCAAGTGAATCTGGCTCCTGAAACACATCTACCCCCGAAACACATCTGTCCCATAAATCCAGACACACTTGCATTCCAATAGCCAATTAACAAGGCTTTTAAGCAAGGGTTACCAGATTCACTTTAAAAAAAGACATCTCATTATAGTTGAATCTCAGATAAACAGCAAATAATATTAAAATATTATTTATTCTTTATCTGAAATTCAAATGTAGGACTAAGGATGTAGCTCAGTGGCAGAGCACCTGTCTAGCACGCCTGAGACGCTGAGTTCAACCCAAACACCAAGGAAAAAAGTCCAGTGTAACTGACCATCTTCTATGGTACCCGTCACGCTGGTCGGGGAGGCTGGTCCCCACATGTACCAGGCTGTCCTGGAGTCTCAGGGAGTATGGAAGCCTCTTCTCAGGGAACGCAGGCTGCCTGGGAAACAAGATAGGACAGTCCGGCCCAGATCTCTCTGTGGAAGGGCCTGGGGTTGTGCGCATCAGCCCTCACAAAGCAAGGGCTGGGAAGACCACAGGACCTGAGGTGGTCTGAGATGAGAGGAAAAAGAGCAAGAGGGAGGAAGGGAGGCCGTCCTCCCAACACAGCCCCGCCCCAACCGCCAGCTCCAGAGGTCCACACCTCTGCTCCTGGGCACAGCCCAAGACCCCTGGCTGGAGCCCAGCAGCTAGAGAACAACTCCAGGCTTGGTCCAAGCGCAAGCCCGGTCCATCCCTGAGGAGACACTGCCCTGAGTGACCCACCTGCCGTCCAGACTGCTGATCCAAGCCAACACAACTCCCCACGCTCACATCCCCTCCCACCTGGAAGCTGTGTGTTCTCCCCAAGCCCCATCGCTCCTTGAGGGTCCTGCTCAGCCCTGCCTTCTCTGGGCAACCTCCACCTCCCTACTCCACCTACCAATCTCACCCCCACTGGGCCATCTTTAAAATTTATCTCTTACAACAAATGTCTGCACATGTTGTTATTTACTGTGCACCAAGCGCAGAGCCTAGAACATGGTTAGTGCTTGTTGAACAAAGGAATGAGAGTTACCGTGGTTTTGTCCAGCGCCCTGCTCTCTGCACATGTAGTTCCCCAGCAGAGGGAACACGGGGCTGTCCAAAGTGAAAAGCCCTCAAGAAAGACACACCAACCTGTCTTCCAACATCCTCAGCACTCGGCCCAGGGCCTGGTACGGAGCAGATTCAAATGCTGTTTAATAGAGAAGTGACTACAGATGGGGAAGCAGGGACATGGCAGGAGAGTCCAAAGCTAGGAACACACCTCTCTTCTGGCTTCCACAGAGGGCCTGCACAAGTCACAAACCTCTTTCCTTTGGTTTCCTTCACTGGAAAGCCAGAAACGAAGGCCTGGCTATGAGTGCAGAGATCACATGACACTCATGCCATCGCTGCAGTACTGCACCTTCCCACAAGAGGCACACGGAAGGCCTGGAGTGTGGTCACCTTAAAGCCCTGGCTCTTCGCAGGTTCCACCTGCCCGGGCACCCTCCCAAGCTGGGATCGCACGCTGGCCCGACAGGGCTGAGCTGCCTCTCTGTGAGCCCGGCCGCGGAGCACTGCTCAGTCGCTGTGGCTTCTCTAAGTGCAGTTGCCCTGAGCTGAGGCCAAATCAAGATGGATATTCACTCTCCCGCCGCAAGCACAACACCTCGGTCAATCTCCTGGCACCCGCGCCAGGCTCATGGCTCTTGTGCAGAATTCCACAGATGCTTATAAACACTTCCATTACTTCTGAAGTTTTATTTATGGTTTTCGTTAAACCTTTACTTTGAAGTTTGCCATTTTAAACATTCCCTGACTGAGTGAGATTTATAGGGGTTCCTCTCGCAGAAGCTACCTGTAATGGACAGAGCCGAAATCAATTTACAGGCCTCAGGAGCAGCTGACAACTCATTTTTATTGGGAGAGGGTTTTCTCAGGAAAGGGACAGGCAACATTACCACCCCGGTACAGCCACCGCCCCGAGAGGTTACAGTGCTGGGCACCCTTTCCGCCCTTCTTTCAAAACCAGCTCAGTCAAACAGCACCGGACCTGCTTCTCTCCAGACCAGAAATGGAAATGAGGACGCAGACTCAGAGGGCTCAGGATGCTTGGGGAGACACGTGCTACAAGTCAAGCCAGACATTCAAAAGGAGCCAAAACAGGTGGCGGCAAGGGTGTGGTGGGGAGTCAGCCATGCTGCCCATCCATTCAGTGTTCTAAACTCCCTGTCCGAAGGGAGACTTCCCCACATCTTTTCAGGCTTTGTCAAATAAATTAGGAAATCTCTTCCTTTGAAGATCAATGGTATAGAAGTGACTTTGAACTCTTAATATTGGTCATTAGCTAGATAATGTTAGGTTTTATTAAGAATGAAAAGAATTCACCAGTTTTCTTCCAGCAGCTCTCTCTGGGCTCCACAAGGAAGCTAATCACTAGATAATTGCTCAATGACTCTTCTGATCCATTCAAATCCACTGAATTGTTTAGAGAGGAAAAAGACAGAAGTCCCTGAAGGGACCAATTACTAAAATCCTGGGACCTGCACCTCAGCAAAGGGCACAGCTCTAGAAAAAGTCAGGTTACCAAAGAGACAGGGCACATTAGTTACTTAGCACTGTGGTAATACAAGACCACTGGTCTGGGTGGCTTAAATATCAGACATTTGTTTCTCATAGTTCTGGAGGCTGAAGTCCAAGACCAAGGTTCCGGTTGACTCCGGTCCTGCTGAAGGTTCTCTGCCCAGCTTGCAGAAGCCCATCTTCCGGCTGTGTCCTCCAAGGGCAGGGGCGCCCGGTGTCTCTTCTCATAAAGACACCAGTCCTGTTGGGTCAAGGCCCCATCCTTCTGACATCCTTTAACCTCACATACTTCCTTAGAGTCCCCACTTCCAAATACAGCCACATTGAGAGTTAAGGCTTCAACATACAAATTTGGGGAGGACACAAACAACTGGTTCACAACACTGGACGTGCCACAATCTGGCTCTCTGCTTTCAGGGAAATCCCTCTTCAAGGTTCCATTTCCCACCTCCATTGGGTGGACCAAAGCTGGCCACGCTCCCTGCCCGCGCTCTCTACCTCTTCCCTCCCCAGAACACTCTGCAGGAGCCCCCAGGGGGTACAAGTGCCTCTTCCAAAACCACAGCTCTGAGTCCTTTCCCTGCTCAAAGCTTCAGGAGCTCCCCTACCACACAAATAATTAGGTCTGGAATTCAGAAAGGCAGTATATGCATGATCAAAAAACTTGGAGTCAGATAGACCCAGTGTAAATTCTTGGTCTGACTTTCAGTAACTGTGTGATCTTGGGTGATTTATTATCCCCTCTGAGCCTCAGGTTCCTCACCTATAAAATGGAGAAATAACCACTCTTATGTCTTTGTTTTGTGGCAGAGACAAAGAAAAGGAATGCTGGGAAGTACTTAACAGGATGCCTGCCACTTAAAACTAAATAAAACGCTAGTCTTGATTCTCAGTACACTCTCTCTACCAACCCCTTAGTGATCTCATCCCATCTTGTGGCTTTAATACCATCTAAAGGCAAATAGCCCTTAAATTTATATCTCTGGCCCTGATCTCTCCCCAGAATGCCATACAAGGAAATCTAGCTGTTGTATGCATATGTTAAAATATCACACTGAACTCCATTAATATGTTACTCAAAAATAAAATAAAATATCAAGAAGAAGAAATCTTCCATGTTGAGAACAGAAGCAGCTCTCACCACCCCGTGTCCCCCTGCAGCCCAGGCCACTGTTGCTCACTTCCGGGAGCCAGAGCAGCCTCTTACCTGTTCCCCTGACTCCACCCTTGCCCTACAAATACACAACATACAAGATAATACTCCTCAAACAGAAGCCACATCATGTGACTCCTCTGCTCGGAATTCTCCAGAGGCCCCGAGTTGCTCAAGGCTGGCCCCCCGCTCTCCCCTCAGTCCCTCTGCTTCAGCCACACTGGCCTCTGCTGTTCCTCGTGCACCAGGCACATTACTACACTAGGCTCTCGGACACCTGCTACTTCTCCTGCCTGGAGTGCTCTCCCCCACATAGCAGCCTGGTTAACTCTTTACTTTCTTCTCAAAGAGCCCAAAAGTCATCTTTCCAGGGTCCAAAGAGAGCTACTTTGCTACCCTGGTCAGAATTGCAATCTACGCACCCACACACACGCTGTTCCCATCCTCTATTCTGTTCCACTCATTTTTTCCTTACACTTACATTATTCTAATATACTGTAACATTACTTATACTTACTTTTCTAGTGTCTTTCCCCAGGTTAGAATGTAAACTCACACAGGCAGGATGCATCTCTGCTTCGTGCACAGTGCCCAGCATGGTGGTCACTCAGTAAGTGCTTGTTGAATGGACGCAGGCTCACCCACTCACTCATACGTTTAACCCCAAACCACTTTCCCAGGACATCCCTCCGCAGAACCTTTCACCCTCCTCTCTCTGCCTACTCGTCCATGTTGTGAGTGTCCTTTTCCCAGAAGCCTCGCCCACCCCAACCCCGCCAGTAGAAATCCCCCCACAGGCCAGTTCGCCTACTCCCCTCCTCTAGGAAGTCTTTGCACCCAGCGCAGGGGCCTGGCCTTTCGGTTTCTCCAAGCCTTTCCTCTGGCCATCTCCCCAGCCCACTGGGCAACGTCCTGGATGACAGTCTGTCCTCTGGTCCTGCTAAGCTGTGAGCGCTCCACGTCAGAACCACATCTGCCCCTCTCGCCCTCTCCTGCTGTGCCAGGCGTAGCTCAGCTGTTCCAGGAAGGCTTAGGAGTCAACCGCGTCAACTCCAACAGCCTGTAAATTAAAAAGTCAAAAGTAGATCCTAGTTTTGGAGTCAGTTAATCTGTCCTCTTGAGACAAGAGTGGCAGGTAATGATACAATCTCCTTCTTCCGCCTGGCTCACAGCTTCATCGGCAGCCCCAGAAGGAACACGCTGCCCACCCCAAAGTGACGCCTCCACAGTCCAGCCAGCTGCAATCGCCCACCCAGCGCAGCTGCTGCACAACACGACACCTCTCCCCATCCCCGCTGCGGTACTCCCAGCCTGTTCCTCTCAGCCCAAGAAAAAGAATCCCATGCACAGCTATGTGTACTCAGGAATGGAAAACGATACATTTGCTGCAGACGTGGGGGTCTACATGGCACCAGGCACCAGCTGGACAGGTTTTTAATCATCAAAGTAATGAGTTAATCAACTTCTTGCTGCAATAAAGGAATGAGACATCCTCACGCATACCTCCCAGCCCTGCCCTGGTCGGGGACACACCACCCGTGACACCCCAGAGTTCGTGTGTCTCCGAAAGTCATCTCACTCATCCGTGTCCATGCAGGAATTCACACAAAAACAGTAAGACTCGGTCAGACTCTCACTGATTCTAGTTCCCACTAGCCCGGGGCACTGACAGCACCAAGGTGAGGTGAGGAGGGCAAACTTCCTCTGCAGCCACATTCTCTCCACTTGCTCGTCTTCCTGGAGGATAATGCAGTGGAAGCCACGGAAAGTCAAAAGAGCGGGGTTAGGGTAAATTAGACATTCCTCCCCAAGTCAGCACTGATCGCACGGCCCAAAGCAGCAATCCAAGCTTTATTTGCTCATAAACATTAATGGCACCAAACCTCTGGGAAAGGAATAGGAAAAGCCAAATGCCAGAGAGCACAAGTAACCCTACAAAATGCGGGCTCAGAGCAGGAGGGGAAAGGTCAGCGCTCTTGTTGATGGACTGGGGGCACGGATTTGGGTGGGCTCCCTCTTCCTTGGGATTCTGTAAGTTCCGTTCTTTTGAGGGAAGAAAAACTTAATCTTTTAGGCACGCTCTTAATGACCAACCTCTGCCCCAGAGCAGTGGTGACCAAGGTCCACCCAGCAGGCTCTTCTCTACCCCGGACCTGCCAGGGGCTCACCCTCCTAGTGCAGGGGCAAGACACACCCACAGAGAACTGTTTCTGCCTCGCCGATGACAACCACAGTGACACCAGCTCGTACAACATCTCTCACCTTGCTGTGCCTTCCACAACACGGCACACATCCCCACTCCCTGCTGCGGGGACTCGGGACTGGTGCAAAGCACTTGTGCTCAGTGAGATGTACTGAGGCACTGTGCTGACCTCTGCTACGCATTAACTCATTTCATCCTTCAACAACCCTGTGAGATGGAAACTATGGTCCATTCTACAGACTGGAAACTTGAGGGCCAGAGAGTCTAAAGCTCTGGTTCAAAATCTCAAAGCTGGAGCACAGCAGAGTCATGGCTAGAACCCAGATCTGTGCCAGAAATTAGTGCTTTTAAGCCATAAACTATCTGACCGGATTCCACACAGCACCAGGCCCAGGACTGGCACTCACTCGATGCTCAGGCAAAACTCACTCTCTGGGTTTCACATCTCTGGGCTGCGGCCTCTCAGAGTTAGAGCTGCCTTGTGGCCCAGCCCTGTCTGACGTAGCCCCAGGTTTGTTCTTCTCCCTCTCTGACCATGAGGGAACCACGGGAGTGTGGAGGCCACTGCTCAACCCTCTAGCACCGTACCAGGCTTTAATTTAGAAGGAAGAAAAGAAAGAGTATTTTCTTTAGCAATTTCCTCTCTCACTTGAATACTGCATTTCCACGTGGTGTTGGAGTTGTGGAAGCCTGGTTCCCCGGAGGAATTCCCGAGAAGCCATCTGCTGGTGTGCTCCGGAGACGCCTCAGCAAACGGAAATGTGGGATGCTAATCAATCACCCGAACGGGAGCTGCTCACTCTTTCCCTGGGAGATGTGTGCGCAGGTGCCCTTGAGCACAGAGGCTGCAGCACCAAAGGCGCACATTCCAGCTCTGTGGGTGCTCTGGCCCTTCTGGGGTCGCCTCTGCCTTGGGTCAGGTCAGGTCCAGCCACGCCATCAGCTTGAACAGTGCTGAGGCCAGAAGAGGCCTGGGAGAGAAGGGTCATGCTTGTGTCAGGAATGCCAGTGGGCTGCCACTATGCCTGGGCCCAGGGCTGGTGCCATCGCAGACACAGTCAGGGATGGAGACATACGGCCATTAGAAGTCAAGGCACTAGGTTACTCCCAGGAGGTCAGCTCGGAAGTGTGGCTGAACAATGTGGGCAGGGTCTGGGTCCTGTCTGAGCCACAGCAGGCCACACTCAGGTGGGTCCTGTAAGTGGATCCTCCTTTCTGGGATGGCCACTGGGTTCAATTTACCACGTTGGGAATCAAGGCAGCATTGTGATGAATGAACAGACAAACCGGCTCCCAAGTAGCTTAGTGAGTAACCTATGAAGGCCCCAGAGAACATCTGGTCACCCACTTATTTCTGTCAGTGAAGAAACCCTGGAAGACACGAGAACTTGTCCACAGACATACCACAAGGCCCCAGTTCAGTGCCCTGCGCAAACGCTCCCCAGAACCCTGTCTTCACAGGCTCCAGCCTTGGCAGCCTGCCCGGAGATGAAGAAGAAGATGGCCGCCCTGAGCCAAGCGAGCGCCACCTCTGAGCGGTTCCTCCTGGTCCCTCCCAGCTCTGGGGGTTTCTGTCACACACATTCAGGCTGCCCCTAGTGCCTTGACAAAAAGATTTTCAAAACTGGAAGAACGTCCTTTAATATTTCATCACCATATGCAACAGTAAGACAATCAGAGCAGCCTGAGCCCGTGAGCTGCTGCAGGGGAGAGCGGATTTGACAGATGGAGCATTTCTGCTCACATCCTGTCCGCCAAAAAGCTTCCTGGCCCCAGGTGAGCTTCATTTGGCCATGAAGGTGAATGTACAGACTGGCCATCCCCCAAACGCTGCAAGCCAACCAGGAAGCCACGAGTCTGCAAACTTGGGTCTGTGAGCCGGTCCCACACAGGGACCCGACAGACAACGCCAGGTGAACAGATACGTCTGTGCTCTGGCTTTAGAAGGCCTGCTTACAGCTCAGAGGAAACCACAGCAGGGCAGACGGTACACCCTGCCTAAGTTTCAGTGCAAGAGGAAATTTAGAGCTGGTGTGTCTACAAGGTAGTTAGCAGAAGAATATAAAGAATCAGAGTGCCCCAAGGTTTGCACACAGGACAGGAGACTCCCATAGTATTTTCACAGGCTTCCTCTAACAAAAAGGAATGGTGGCCAAGTGAGTTTAGAAAACATAGTATTAAAGCGAGCTGAAGGGTCGGAGTTGTAGCTCGGTAGTCTAGCACTTGCTCAGCACCTGTGAGGCCCTGGATACCATCCGTAGCACTCTAACAGAGGGAAAAAAGAGAGAGAGAAGGTTTAAAGCACTTCTGGAGCCTTTGAAATGCTAATGTTTGTTGGGAATCGCCAAGAGGGAAGCACAGAATGTGGTATTTCCCAGTGTTGGGTTGCCACCACCTGAGAGTCAGACAGGAACCAGGCAGCAGGATACTGGTATTTCCCAATGTGCAGTTGCCACAGGCAGCTTCAC
>PVJO010024938.1:0-23538 GCA_004026905.1 Hystrix cristata
TATTTGAAGGAATCATAGTCAACATTTGAGGTGTGATTGAAAAGTACAGTGAATGTTTCTTTAAAAACTTAATTTGTTACAGTAAGAGACACTGTAATAAGTTAATGTAATCTTACTGTAATCTCTCTCAAAATTCTGTCCCCTGCTTTGAACAAACTTATCCCATCTTTCTTGCCACTTTTTGAAATGGTTCTGAAAGTCCTCTTGTATGTCTTTAGTTATGCTGTCACACAAATTATGCCTTGATGTCTTCAACTGATTCAAAACACTTACCTTTCATGGTGATTTTGACTTTGAGGAAGAGCCAGAAGACACATAGTGCTAGATCCAATGAACAAGATAGAGGATGGCAAACTGTAATGCTTTTACAAGCCTGCCTTTCTGTTGGCTCGCAAGCTTCACTGTATTTTTATCACAACTCTTAAAGACATTCCCAAAAAAAGGACTGGTGGGATAAGTGTGTTTGTAGTGAGTATTTTGAGGGAGATTGGTGCAATGCGTCATTTTCTGTAATACATTTTTATTTAAACATTCACTGTATTTTTGGGTCACACCTTACAGTATAAAGTTATTTGCTGCCCACATTTATCATGATATTATTCATAATACCCAAGTTATGGAATCAGTTTAGATGTCCAACAATGGATAAATAAAGAAAATTCAGTATATATAAACAATAGAGTATTATTTGGCCATAAAGAAGACTAAAATCACATCATTTGTAGGGAAATGGATGGAAATGGATATCACGATGTTAAATGAAATAGGTTGGACTCAGAAGGATACATAACATGAAAGTAGCAGGGTGATTATCAAAGAGAGGGAAGCAGGAGTAGGGTAAGAGAATAATGGGAAAGGTGGATGTGATCAAAGCAATTTAGAGGCATGTATGAAAATGTCATTGAATCCTATTATTTTGTACAATTAATATGCACAAATAATCCTGATAAAATAGGAGCTATCGCTGACCAAACATTTATATATGCGATGCACATGAAAATCATTCTTATGTAACTGAATATGCAAGATAAATGTTATGTTTGCATTCTACAGAAGAAACCAGGGTGGCAAGAGGTAAACAAAGTTGCCCAAGGTCAAGCAGTGGGTGAGCAGCATGCTGGGACGTGAGTCTAGGTCTATTTAAATCCCAAACCCATAGCTTATCCATTTTGTACTCTGTGCCTGAAAATATGTCACCAAAATAAAATAGAAACTTATTTTTTCTTCAGTCTTTGAAGAGAAAGGTGTTCTTCCAACATTTGCACTGTAATGGTAACATGAGCATTAATAAACCTTTTAAGAGTGTAAGACTACACAGTGAGCTATGTGGCGATACAGTACCAGCCACAAGGATGAAATCAGTTCAAAAAATACTAGTAGCTGTGTGGCGAGTTTCATTATAGCAGTTCCAAGTGTTATATAGAAAATGTTTTTTATTAACTCTGTCTTTTAACTGTGATGACCAAGAGGTAGCTATTGTTTTTATTTTCCTACTTAAAGAGAGATTATTCTAAAGTGGAACAAAAGAAAGAAGACTACTAACTAAAATTTAATGAGTACTTCCTGGCAGGCATCATGCTAGGTGCTTTCACATTACCTCTTTTAATCCTTCAAGATTAGTTCTACAATTCCAGAGTTATAAACATCATTATATAAATGGCTAATGACAGCATCAGAGAGATCCGGTAACTTACTATTATTTAGAAAAAAGTTGTGAACAGCCGCAAGGCATCCCTATCCAAATGTAAAGCATTGATTCTTAGACCTCTAAGAGTAATAGACTCTTGTTCAATAAAACAATTAACATTAACTTCCATGTATTCAGAAATGTGAACAGTTTTAGAGTTACAAAGTGTTAACTTACATTAACATCTCTAATCAGGACATGCATCAGTCTCTTTGAGCACTGGTATACAAGCCGGAGACTTACACTGACTTCTTTCCCTATTTGGCTTCCTATTTGTTCAAAAACAGCCACTTTGGGAAAATTTGCTCACTCCAAGCTGCCAACTGAACTGGACAGGTGTAATTTGATTGGATAAATCTACTCATTGGCCTGCCCCTTTTGATCCCAATAGAAAACCAATGCTCTTCACAGACTATGTTTTCTATTCCTGTCAAAAAAATGATAAGTTTACATAGCTGCCCACATTAGTCAAGTTTCCACTTATATCAGGAGCTGGTATGACGTAGTGTAAAATAGACTCTGGCTGGAGCAAGATGGCCTGGGTTCTGGGCCTGCACATCACTCGCCACCACAAGACCTTCAGCAAGTTACTTAACTCTCGTGCATCAGTTCCTCACACATAAAATGGGAAAAATAATAACAAACCTAAGAGAGATGTAGTGAAGATGAACTCAGACAATAAATGCGAAACACCAAAAACAGTGATAAGCTGCTTTCTTTTTTTGTTGTTGTTTTCCTGAAGATTGCTTATGTTCAACTGCAGTGCTAAATCTTCCATTGGAGATTTTAGAAAGTCTGTCTTTGCTATTCTATGGATTTTTGAGATTAGTCAGGAATATCATGGCAAGTTTCTCCATGACTGAATGTCGCCACATAGTGTGCTAGAGGGAAACCAGCTGCCCAGCCGGCAATTGAAGAAAGAAAGGAAGGCAGGAAGGCAGGAAGGCAGGAAGGCAGGAAGGCAGGAAGGAAGGAAGGAAGGAAGGAAGGAAGGAAGGAAGGAAGGAAGGAAAGAAGGAATCAAAGTTCTTTCTTTAATTGCCCTGAACAACGGACTCTCCATGCAGACTCTACAGGAGGGTTCCCCGACCTTTCTAAAAGAAGGACTTTATTTTCGTTCTATGAAATCTTGAAACCATTAAGAGTAGAGAAAGCGCACTCCCTCCAAAACACCTCAGCAAAGCTGGTGGGAGCATCCCTGCTGGCTGCGTTTTATTTCCAATCAAAAGCATGATATCCGCTGCAGCCCATAAACTCTCATATACAGGAGTAAGTTTATTGTCTTTGAGAATGTCTGTTCTAGAAAATGCTACGTTGATTTTAAAAGAGGGCAGCTCAGAGGAAGAAAGGGAAGAATGTAATATTTATTGAAGATTGGTTACTTTCACATATACACTTCACTTGATCCTTCAAACAGTCTGTAACAGCTTTGAGGAAAATGATTCTTGTAGGCTTCAGAACCTGCAGAAGTCCCTTCCCTAGCAATGAGTGATATAAACTCAATACTTTAGTGACCTAAATTAATGATTGGTAAGAGGGCATTTAATTGGTTTAGCAGATATTTACTGACTTCCTTCTGGTTGTCAAAAACTGTGGTGAATGCTAAATATGTAGCTTTAGAAGGGAGGATAGATGAACCTCTGTTCTCATGGAAACTAGAATCCAATAGGGGAGAGAAGACATGCAGATATGTTCCACAAGTATAAGTTATAATCTCCTGGGACAAAAATTAATGGTTAACAAAGTTAATCAGGTTGGGAAAGCCTTTTAATTAAATATGTCACACTTCAGAACTTCTATATCTGAAGCATTTAGAGCTTCTGCAATGAGAGGAAAATGCTGTAGAAAGTCTATGTATAGAAATGATAACTTGCCTCTTTGTACCCTTAATTTAAAGCTTTTGAGGATAAAAAAGTTATTTGTAGATTAGCTTTCATTACCAAATCATAAAACCTGCAAAACAGAGACTATCTTATTAGTGTTTGACTCTTCCCCAACGCACAATACTTTGTGCAATAAGAATTCTGTACGTGTCTCTTGATTTGAATATGACTGAGTTGATCAGAAGGAAATGTCTGTCCCTAAAAAGCAGCAGCATTGTCTTGTGGCAGAAACATTTAATGACCAAGTAAGACGTGCTCCCTTCACATCGCTCAGAATTTTGTGGTTCTGGGCAATGGACTCCAAACATGTATATGTCTTTTTAGGCCAAAGAGCTAGCAGACAAGGCTTTAGCTGGTCTTTCTCCTTGATGAATAGTGACATTCTAGCTGATGAAGATGTATCATCCATACACATAATTATGACACAATATTGTGTCAGACTCCTCTGACACAATAATGCATGTTGAAAATGATGTAGCAACTGCAAATGTATGCATTCAGCCATTGACATTTCAGAGTTAATTTGTTATTGCAGCACAGCCTAGTCCATACCAACTAATCTTCAGTTTCTACAAAGATGTATTGTGGATAGGGCTAACTCAGCAGCTCTCAGGCTGAATACCCAGGCTGAATGTTTTCTGAAAGGCTGGGAATAATTGACAAACTTCCAGTGACCTCACAAGAAGAAAATCAAATAAAATCAAAATTACTATAAAAGCAAAACAATTATATTGGGTTGAAAAAAGGATTGTGGGTCAAATATAAATCATAGTTTTATTGTCCCATAAAACTGGGAAATTTAATTTTCATCTGATTTTAGAAGAAACTATTCTACTCTTAATTCATCTTCAGCCACTTGGAGAGATGAGTTACTTTTCTCTCCAGTGATTATTTTTAAAGTCTGGCTGTCATCCACCCACTAGTGAGTGTCTTCTCTGATACTATGATTGAGAGCTTTCTTTACTCTAAGGCAGCCACAGTTACCAAGCTCTTCTTATGGAGGCATAGACTGAAGAGTGTCTCCAGAAAGGCAATGCTCTGCCAAGGTGTGGAGCCTCCACATCCTCCCCACCTTCCAAATGAACTCATATAATTTTCTGCTTGAATATAGATGAGATGTAATATAATATGTCCAAGAAGAATTACTCATGGGTAGTGTGCTGTACCAGAAGGAGCCCTGGACTTCAGTTCTTGCTTTGGTAGTGGGGTCTCCAGATTAGATAGCATGATCTCTGAATTTCCTCTCTTTTATTGAAAAAAAAAATGTGGAGAAAGGAGGTGAGAAAGTAGGAGGGAAAATAATATTTACCCTGTCTAGCTCATAGTGTGGCTGTGGGGATCAAATTAAGTCATAGATGAGAAAATATTTTATAAGAAAGCTGCATAAATATGAAGTGAAAGGATTTATATGTCTAGAATTAAATATCTCTTCGAAATGCATTTATAAAATGAGGCTTTGGTAGGAGGCTTATATCCAGTTTCTCAAAAGCAATGCGAAGAATTATGCAACCCTTTCCACAGCTGGCAACTCAGGCTGCATTGAGTGCACAATGGCGCTTTCAGACAACCTTAAGAAAACAGATGGAGCTGAGAAGTGATGTTCCTGCTTTCATGGGGAGAAAGTATAAATCAGGGTGGGGGTGGCACTTCAGTTTGTAATCCTAAATTATTTCCTCTTTGATGTATTCAGCGTACCCTGAAGTAACTGCCTTCACAGAAGCTGAGAAAAGTAGTGCAGACAAGCTAGATATGCTTTTTGTTGCTCTATTGTCCAATTCTCTGAAAAAACAAAAATGGAGGCAGACTACTGCCCTAGATTTTTTTTAATATTCAAAGACCAAACATTTACTGCTCTTTAGGGTTTCTGATTTGCTTATGACTCAGGAAGAACAGAGAGCATCTCTTTCTCTCTCTCTCTCTCTCTCTCTCTCTCTCTCTCTCTCTCTCACACACACACACACACTCACACTCACACACATTTATCTATATACCAAGCACATTTTGATCCATTGCTGTTTAGTCTTTCTTCTTAAGAAGTACTTTATATATTATTGCATTAATACCTTCATCTTTCAATTACCTAATTTGCCTCTGTACTTTTGCAAATATTAAAACTATTCTTCAAAACTCAAGAAATGAGTGTCTGTCAGCCTGACGCTACAGAAGCAAATCACTGTACGTGAGGATGTATGGCCATCCCAAAATAGAGACCTGCCTTGCCAGGAGGATTGATCTTTGACTACCCATAAGAGAACGCCATTGAGGCACTCTGACCCATGCATGTTGGCTGTGCATTCTTTTTATCTGAAAAGTATCCTTTGTTGTTCTAACACCTCTTCCTGGTGTCCCATAACCTCACGCAATCCCTCCAGTCATTTCTCATCCCTCGTCGAGTAGCTCTGACTCACTTACCCAGGGGAATCTTTTCCAGCAGGTAGAGGTAGCACTGAAAGAAGTCGTTGCGAATGGCTCTGTGAAGGATAAAGGACATGCTATGTCGACAGAGTTCATCGTCGGTCTTCTGCCAGCGGGATCTAAAGGCAAAATGGGCTCCCAAGTGGGCCATGGTTAAGGGGGCTAAAAATTATCCCTGCAAAGAAAGGAAGCTTGTCTGGCTGTTTCTTTGAATTAGCCTTCTCTTCCTAAAAGAACTTGAGACTGTCATTTTAAACCAGTCCCCTGTCCATCTATATCCGGCCAGGCCGTCATGGGGTGTAGGGGGAGGGCAGCGGACTTGGGGAGGCCAGGCTCTTGGCACATCATCTGCCTGATTGCTTGGGTGACACCACTACAAGCCAGCAGGTGCTAAGTAAAGATGAAAACAGGCTGAGTGAAATCCTGCTTCATCCAGGAAAAAAGCGTGCTTCCCTCCTTTAGCTCTGGCTTCAAACAGGCTTGAGCACAGCCTGCTAACACCCTAAATACTTGGTCTAACTTGATTCCTCAATTGGAACAGCCTAATTTCCATTTCAAAGAGTTGTGAATATTTTGCAGGAGATCCTATTCCCTGATTTCCATCACTCCTCCTGGAACACTGAATCCTCAAGTTACAAGGACCCTTCAAAGTCATTTTAGCCACTCACATTCCTTTCATCAGTACAGTTTCCCCCAAATCGTTTCATAGAGATGGATATGTGTTTCCTATTTTTAAGGCTCTTCAAGAGGTGCAATTATTTGAAAGCCAGTTTTGGTGTCAAATACCCTTCTCTGTCTGCAGACTCTTCCATTTAGCCTGCTCTAAACACCATCTACTCATGTAAGCTTCTCTCTTCCTCCCTGCCCATCGTGGTTACAATTTCCCCCTAAGTCATTTGTTTTCTGTACTGTCTTCTGGTTGTGTCTCCAGATCTACTGTGCACTACTTCCATATCACTATGTGCCTTAGGAGTCAACCTGCATTGACCACATCAGTGGACTCTGTTACCCTCAGCTTTAACCAGTGGGTAGTGCCCACAGGGGCATGGACAAACGTGAAGTTGAAGTTTCTATTCCCCAGACCTCTGGCCAGTGGAGACGTCCTAGGCTGACTGTGCCTTTCACAGAAAGTTGTGGCTCCTGTAGGATCTTCTCATGCAAATATCCTCTCTAGGTTCTAGAATCTCCTTCCCCTTGCTGCTGGAGGCCTAGAGGTAGTGATATGCCAGGCCGTAATGAGCCCTATTCCTTGTCATTTCCCTACCTTTGCCCATATCTTTGTAAATAGTCCCTTGTAAGCCAGCTCAGATTCCCAGCCTGTGAATGTCATCTCTTCCCTGCAGGGACCGTGACTACTGCAGCAACCAGGACAACCGACTTCTTCAGTGTTCCTAATAGGAAAATGCATGTGAACTCAGTGCACTCTCGGCCCTGTATCATGTGCAGTCACTGACCCTGAAGACGTACATATCCGTGTGCATGTGCACACAAGCGCACACACCACGGCAGGCGGCTTTAAAGATGGCGCTGTCACAGTCAGTTCAGATTGTAAAACATATTACAAAATACCAGGTGGTTTAAACAACAGGCATTTATTTCTCACAGTTCTAGAGGCCAGCAAGTCCAAGATCAAGGTTCTAGCAGATCCTGTTTCTTATTAAGACTTCTTGGTTTGCAAATGGACTTCTTCTCACTGTGCATATGGCAGTGAATAAGACTAAACTCTTGTGTCTCTTAAGGGCATTAATCCCATTCATAAGGGCTCCATCCTTGTCTCCTAACTACTTCCCCAAGCATCACATTGCAAGCAAGAATTTCAACAGAGGAATTTTGAGGAAACATTAACATTCAGCCTACCATGGCCTCCAGTATCCTCACCTCTTTCCTATCTGTTACTCATGGCTTTTGTCACCCTCTGTATTAGTCATTTTCCTTTTGCTGGGAGAAAATACCCAAAACTGCAACTTTAGGAGGAAAGGTTTATTTTGGGAACAGTTTCAGTGGATTCAGTCCATGGTCAACTGGGTCTAAAGCAGAAATGGCATGGTGGAAGGGCATGGAGGAGGGAAGCTGTTCACTGCATGGTGGCCAGGAAGCAGAGAGAGAATTGAGGAGAAAGGAGCAAGCGTACATCCTTCCGGGTCACACCTTCAGCCAGACCCCAACTTCTAACATACACCAGCACCCCCCCCCAATCCAAACACCTTCCAGAAGCCCCACCTCTGAACATGAGATTGTGGGGAAATTTTTAGATCATAACTTCTTCTTTCCTTGAGTGTAGATTGAATTTACCAATTCAATTCTAAAGAATAACGTACAGCAGAAATGATGGTATGTTGCTTCCAAAATAAGGTTATGCAAAGACCATCTTGGGCATCTTGTTCCTCCTCTCTTGCTTATTCATTCCGAGGCAAACCAGCTGACTGTTTGAACTCCACTATGGGGAGGCCACATGTCAAGGAACTGAGGTCCTCAGCTGAACAGCCTTGGAAGAACTGAATTCTACCAACAACCATGTGAGTGAGCTTGGAAGCAAATACATCCCCAGTCAGCAGTCTGGCTGCAACCTGAGGAGCAATCCCAAGCCAGCTAACCCAGGTTGCAACCCACACAAATACTCCTTAAAGTAGCTAAAATTTGGTATAACTTGTCATGATGCAGCAATGAATAACTAATATACCATCATCCAAGGAATATTTTTAAGATGTGAAATCTAACCACAATTTTTTTAAACTTTCATTTGTGTGTCAATCTTTTACTGGAAAAGAAAACAAGAATTTCATTTGTTTAACTCTGATTTATTTTCCTTCATCTTCCTGTGCTTCTGTATTCCCATGTCCTCTGTGCCCAGCAGTATTCAATTTTGGTGGAATTGTCTCCCTAGCCCTGACTTGAGGAATTTCCCAGATTGTGATCTGAGTTATCAACCTCCCCCTACTACAGTTGTGGCTACTGATCAGGCACATTCCCCAGGCCTGAGCCAATCAGCGCAAGGTATTCCCTGGTCCAGTTTCACATGGGAGTGAACACATTATCTACCTGTGTTAATGCCAGCCTGGGTTTTCTGCGCTAGCCACATGGAGTCTCATCTAATGTAAATACCATCCTGCATCATTTTTACTCAGTAAGCACTCATGAAGATAGAAGTAGAGTAGATGATATCAAACAGAATATAGAGCTTTCACATGGGATTATTTCATAATGTAAGAAGGAAAACTTAACTGGAATGAAACAGATATGACTTAGTTAGAAATATATTACCACCACTTACATACGGGGTACCTTGACAAAGTAATTCTGTAGTCTCTCTGAGCCCCTTTTCCTCTTCTGTAATAAGAAACTAATGCTACTGCTATATATTTTACATATCTGTGTCAAAGATTAAATAAACCACTCCATGTAAAATACCACAGGGCCTAGCACACGGCACATGTTCAGTAACTGCTAATTATTCTCGTAATATTCTTGGAAGAAAGCTGGTAATAATTTATACTGATAAAATACCTTACCTTCCTGGCTTTTAGGTTACAGTCAAGCAATTTACCTCCTATTTCAGAGATTATTTGTACTTGATACATTTAAAAATTGAAAAGTTCAAATTCAATTTACTGTTAGAGTGCATTTGGCTGTCATTTGGATTTTTCTAGTGCTGTAGGAAAACTAAGTAAAGGATAAAGATGAAGGTATTCTTTTTTGTCACTTTTGAAATCAGTATGCTTAACAGGAGGCACGTTCTTAACTCCAATATCTTAGAAATGTTTTCATAACCCTTCATATGCTAAAGAAGTCAGGATATTTGGTCCTGAGAGAGGCCTGGCTAACTCCAGCTACTCAGTATTGCTTATTTGGCAATTGATATTGGCAAGTTTCTTCACTTTTACAGAACTAATTTTCTTGCTCTTTAAACTGGACATTAACTATTTATTTTGGGACAAGGATTATGATGTGTTCTACAATCTCTACATTCCAGACCTATAATTTCTGAGTGCAGTGAAAGATTGATTGGCTTATACAAAATGCCTTTGTCCAGTTTTATTTATCTCTGTGGGTCGTTTTAAATTTTGTAACTATTTCTTATACTGGTATAACTGGAACCAGTTTCTGGCTCATTGCATTTGTTTCTTTAGGCCAATAATTTTTCTCTCATGGCTGAAATGCTCCATTTGCTCCTACCTCACCCCACTCTCAGCCATATTCATACCTAGTGAATGAGCTTATGATACAGATCTCAGCTCTACCACAAGCATCCAACTTCCAGGCAGGAAAAGAAAATAATGAATGTAGACAGAAAAAAATATGACTGCAGCAAGAGAAGGTAAAAACTCTGATTTACCACCTTGGTTTCCCTTCTCACAGAAGATTTGTTGGTGAGGGGGAGCTACTATCAAATAATAAATTGTCATGAGGAGAGCTATGGAATTAAAAAAGATGAAGAAATAAGAAAAGCTGCATAAAGATAGACTTAATCTGCAAGATCATAAGTGGTGAAATCCACTAAATATAAAATATCCCTCAAATAAAAATTTTAAACTAAAATTTAACAAAGAAGATGAAATAAAGAGATTTTCAGTCAAAGAGAGAATTTGCCACCCATAGATGCTCACTGGAAGAGTAACCGAGAAAATGTACTTTAGGTAAAGTGGAGTTACAACATTGCATTATTAAAGGAGAGATAAGCTGGGGATAGTGGCACATGCCTGTAATCCCAGCACTCTGGGAGGCTGAGGCAGGAGAATCATGAGTTTGAAGTCAAGCCATTATACAAGCTTACAGACCACAATAAATTGTACCTTTTGCTTATGACAGTGAGCAATGTAAACAACCACCTACATATAGCAGTAAGTCACAACTATGTAAAGTTACTATAGTACCCAGTGTACGTGTCACTGATTTAAGTTTGGGTTATTAGGTTCTTATTTTTAAGATATCATTATTCCTCTGGATTCCCATTCACCTCCCCCTTTGCCCTCTTCTTGTTCCCTTGAACCCTTTGTCTATTTATCTAATAATTGTCTTTTTGTATCCATTGTTTACCTTTTTCTTTTGTTTGTATTTTACCTCACTAAATGAGGGATACCATGCAGTATTCCAGCTTGCGAGACTGGTTTATTTCACTCAACATTATATTTTCCAGGTTCATTCATTGTCCTACGAATGACTCTGGTTTGTCATTCTTTATAGCTGAATAGTATTTCATTATGTATAGATACCACATTTTGTTTATCCAGTTATCTATTGATGGGTATACAGGCTGCTTCCAGAATTTAGCTATTACAAATTGTGCTGCTGTAAACATCGTGCAAGTATCTCTGTAGTATGATGTCTTTAGCTCTTCAGGAAAGATACCTAGTAGGGGAGTGGCTGGGTCATATGGGATTTCTACTTTCAGACTCTTGAGAAATCTCCATACTGATTTCCATAATGGTTGTACTAGTTTGCATTCCCACCAAGAGTGTAGGAGGGTTCCCTTTCACCACAGCCCCGCCAGCATTAGAACAATGAACTTTTGTTTGTCAAATGAAACCATACAGTAAAAAAACCAACAAGAAATGCAGCACTTTAGCTTCAGTAATCAATGAAAAATCTATGAATGGTCCCTGGAAATAAATAACAAAATACAAACAATGCTATAGTAAAATAGAGAAAGTATACTTACAGATATTTGTATTTGTAAATACAAATGCCAAAGCAACATTTGAAAATATTCAATGGATTAATCCTCTGGATAAAGAGATTTTAATCATAACAAGATGCACCAGAAGACTGGCAAAAATTAAGGCCTGAAATGCCAAGTGTCAGGATATGCAGGAGTAGAAATCATGATGAACCGTGTGTTTTACTGAAAACTGACACAAACATTTTGCAAAGTAATTTGAAATTATCTTGCAGAGTTGAAGATGCCTGTATACTAGATCAAACAATTTCATTCCTGGGCATATACCGTAAAATAACCCTTGCCCATATGTGCTAGAAAATATGTACAACAGTGCTTTGTTTGCAATACTAAATAAGCAAACAAAAACTCTATAGCAACTCAGATGTCCAACAACAGTGAAATTAAGAAATAACATTTACAGAGTTAAAAACCAAAGCATGGCAATGACAATTAATAAACTACTGTTGGAGGATGACTCTGCGATTACATACCAGCGCCCCGGTAGGCATCCACAGGGGCAGCATGGTCTGGGGCCGCAGCTAAGCTGAGCTTGCAGGATACCTGTGCTCCTCTCAGTAAACAAGAAGGTGAGTTGCTTGGGAGGGATTGCCCACTTACCTCCCTACCTCTGCAAGGAGACTTCATGAACACTTTTGTACCACTTCGCAGGTGCTGACAGGAATTTTTGCAAGGTAAAATTGCAGAGTGTAAAACCATTTAGCTCCATCCTAGAATGGTCTCTTAGTAACAGGGTCTCCCACAACACGTATTGCAGGCATCCAACCCCTTGTGTTTTAGTACCAGAATCTTGGGTTTGTAAGACCAGGACCCAGTCACTTGGTCTCTTTGGCTACTCTTTATTTCTCTTTCTCTGTAAGTAACAAAACTGTCTACATCAAAAATCGGCTCATTGTGTCTTAAGTGTCTGAATCAGGCCTTAGCCTTGCCTTATCTCCTATGCTCACTTCTGCTACCCTGTAAATGCAGATGAATCTCAAAAATAAATTTCAGGTGAAAAGCAGATTGCAAAAGTATATTGACTGTATGTTACTAGATATATAAAATTAAAAGAAATTTAATCAGCATTATTTCAAGTGACTAGTAAACCCAATGATGACAATACTAGTTAACCCTGAGATAAAGGGAGAAGATATATCTGGAGTGGGATGCTAGAAGACTAGTAGTAGTCTAAGCAATGGACATGAACATATCCATTTCATTAGCTTCTGCACATTAATGTAGTTGTTTTCATTAAATAGTCAAGCAAACAAAGAAAAATGGATAAACACCATTCCCCAAATCTGGAGCAGTGTTTGGGTACAATGCACTAACACAGGGTCAATAAAAGGCCCATGGTTTCCCATTGCACAGTTATGGTAGGGTGGAGTACAGCTGCCATCAGGGTTGGATGTCACATTCTGGGGAGCCATAGCCCTTCAGTTGGTGGCATTTTTAAGTTGCATGATTAGGGAAGCAGGCGTTCATGTTCTGGCTTGATCAGGGGACAAGGACAAAATGCCAAAATGGCTTTGTAGAACCTTGACTCCAGCCTAATCTTTTCATTTGGAGTAACATCAGCCCTTCTCCTACTACAGTCAGAAAGCTATGATCTTGGTATTATGATTGCAGCTGTGCAATATAGCAAACCAGCTACAGGATTTGCCTGGTCGAAGTTTATAGCTGAGGAAGCCACAGTCCTACATTCACCCACCTAAATTTCTACAAATATTGGATACACATGAGTTGACGAACCTTGCAAGATTGAAATAAATCCTTGTATGCCGCTTCCCAGAATTCCCCAATATTATTTAAAACCAGAAGGACTTTAGGGGCTCTATCTGATAATCCAAGGTTTACCAGACAAAAACAGTCTATGTCCCACTTCTAGTCCATGCAATACTCCTGTTTTATTCACTATAAAACCAAATGGGAATGAATATAGATTAGTTCAAGATCTGAAATCTACTAATAAAATTGTCAAATTTAGATTTCCCTTCATGCTTGGATCCTAACACTGTCCTGTCTGCTATCTCTTCCAATTCCAATAGTTTACAGTCATCAATTTGTTTTCCATGTATTTTAGTTTTTCCCTTCATAAAGAATCACAATACTTATTTACCTTCAATGAGGAAACCCAAGAATACACCTGAACTGTTATGCCCAAGGATATGAAAGACTTTGCCTCATGTACTCTAAATGCCAGTTTGAAGAACTTAAATTCTCAGGACGCACCATGTTATGGCTTATATCTAGATGTCCCTGCCAAAACCTCATGCAGTCATAGGTGGGACTTTTCAGAGGTAGTTCTAGAGTGTGCAGATCTAGAGTGTGTAATGCTGGGATTAATTAATTGTGTGATACTAGGATTAAGAGTGTGTGATTACTAAATTATTCCACTGATTGGTTTGGCATAGTTCTGTGTGTGGATAACGGGAAGACCTATCCTGGGTGTGAGTGCTACCCACCCTCAGGGTGTGTATCCTAGCTAGAAAATAAGGGACAGAAAGAGGGCTGCTGTCATTGCTTGCTGCTTCACTGCTTGCTACCTCTGCCTCTCATAAACTATTGCTAGTCTGCTATGCCAGCCGGCCTTGGCACTAGGCAACTATGAACTGAAATCTCTACAAATTGTGAAATACAATGAACCTTTCCTCCTTTAACTTTGGGTGTTGGGCATTTTGTCTCAGCATTGAGCAAGTAGCTAATACACTCTGCCTCGATCCAACATGTGAATGGCTTCGTTGGATATTTTCACAGTTATGACTTTTTCAGTTTGGACTCTGAATTTCTCCTGAATATATTAGTAAAAATGGCTACAAAGTGACTATAAATTAAATTCAAATATAGTCATTTTGTGTCTCTTATCTGGGTCATGACTTTTTGTTTACATGTAAAACTATCTCCACAGACTTTGCCTCTACTGTAAAATATCTTTCTGTCCTTGAAAAAAAATGACAACTGAGACATTTGGGGGGTTTGTGGAATATGGTGGACAATGAATAACTAATTTTTCATCATCATCTCACCCGTCTAGGCCAAGACTAGGGAATCATCCTCAGACCCAGGAGTCTGAGACTGTATTCCAGACATGCTTTTAAGAATCTGTAGCGCTCTTTACTTCTGCTTCCCACCCTGGGATATCCCAATTACTCTGTTTTTTCCCTTGATTGTGCATCAGTTAGAGGACTATGCCCTCAGAATGTTATCCCAGAATCATAACGGACACCAAAGACCCCTGGGATGTTACAGTTTGACCTTAGACCCAGTTGCTAAAGCATATTCCCTTGCTTATGAGCCATGTTCACAACTGCCAAACTTGTCCAAGCCACTCGGATTTAGTATCAGGTCATCTGCTTGACATGCCTGGTACATGCTGTGCAGTCCTAGTTGCTTAATGAAAGCACACAAGGTTTTTACAAGTCTTGACTTAGCTCTTAAGAAATTTTATTACTTTCTCACTCTCATCACCCATACTTCACTGTCAAAACTTGAACCTTGTCACCTTACTCCATTTATCCACTGATGGGACACCCCAGGACTGTGTCATCACACCAGATCTTGATATTGTCCTCTGCTACATTTACCAGAAATATATATATATCCATATATACCCTCCCCAAAGCTCTCATTCTGTATGTCAGTGGCTCATAACTCCACAAGAAGGCCAGCATCTTGCAGGCTGAATGTGCCATCACTGATCAACTTAAACCTTGAATATCAAGTTCTGCCAAATGTTAAATCAGCTCTGGTGTCCAAGTTAATTGCTCTCCCTTGAGCGTGCATCAGAGCCAGGAAAGACATTGATATTAACTGCCACTCTGCCTGTGAGGGTAGTATGCAATTTTCGTATGTTTTGGAAACAAGAGGATTCATGACAGCAGATGGTGCCAGTCAAAAATGGACTACAAATAGCAGAACTTCTACAGCCATTATTATTACAACAGATTTCTATTGTCAGAATTAATGTAGATAGGAAAAAAATACCCTTAGAAAAGTTCCTTGGAAATAATTGGCAGATAAATATGCTTAACTGGCAACCTCGTATCCAACTACCCGAGAAATCCAAATGGTTTCCAAGTTTTGAAACTATTCCATCTGGCTCCTAATTCAGGTCCTCGCCTCTAGTGAGATTATTCACTCCCTCCTGAGTGGACAACTTTTTTAGAGTGATTCCTAAGAAAATGATACAAGGGAATTGCATGGCCCAAAAAACACCTGACTCAAAAAGGATTAGATGGGAAACAGCCAGCTATTCAGTATACTCAGATGGACTTTGGAAACACCAACATGGCTGTTCTGTCTCTCTTGAGTCCTTATGTATATTTTAGCATGTAACGACTCACCAGGGAAATCACAAACTGTGGGACATGTTAAAGGAGCAGTGATTTGGGTCTTTTAGGCTCGTCTTTGGCCCATGTTATCTCATACCTCATCTAGAAACAACCTTGGAAAATCTGTAAAGAAGGGAAGCTGCTCCTTCTAGACCTTTCCTTCATGGTAAATAGATTTTTTTCCAGTTACTGAAAGCACAAGTCTACCAATATGTGCTCAGTTAAATCTGCATGGTCTTTAAATGGTAAAAAGCTTTCCTGGCAGAAATGCCTCAGAAATATAGGTTGCCTAAATTCTCTTAGAATGAGTCTTCCCCACTTGGGGTATTCCTTCTACCATTAGTAGTGGTGGAGATCACTTTGCATTAGTTAAATTGTGCAGGAAACTGGAGAGCCAACACACATTAGTCAAAGACTCCACTGCCTTTACCATTTTTGGTCCAGAGACCACAAAGAGAGAGAGACAACAGCATCCTCAGGGCCACTCTGGCTAAATTATCTTAAGAATTAGATCTCCCATCACCATGAGTGCTTCCTCATGCTTTATGACTTACAGATATTCGCCCTTGTCTCCATATAAGGTACCTTTTGAAATTATCCTGGGAAGGCCCATAAGGATGCCTTGTGTATATTTAGATACAGTTATGGGTGAATAAAATATGTTCAATCCTATCACCAACAAGTCAGGACTGCTTCCTTTTAGGACATTCTGATTTTCCGTCATGTGACTTACCAGTGACCTGGTGTAGTGGAAAACCACCATCATAAAACTAATCTTGCGCCCAGATAGAAGTAACCTTATGGTTTTACTCCTTGCTAACACCATGGTCAAATTACAGGATGTTCTATCTTGACTTTATGTTTCATGACTAAATACGTAAATGTAAGAGCTATTCAGATTAGAAAAGTATTCCAAATGGAGAGCTGAAACTAAAATCCTATTGGCAATCTCTGGAAGCTGATGTAAATTGTTCAGAAGAAAAGAGAGTGCCTCTTCTTTCTTTGAACTACAGATAAGGACTAATGATACAGCCCTCTTGTCTAAAATTTTTAATATGCTCCTTTGAGCCCTCTGCTCCACTAAACCCAATTTAGGCTTTCCTCTCTGTCCTGGTAGGGGCAGTTTTAGCAAGAACCCTGCTAAGTCGTCTTAGAGAGAATCTCCACCTCAATATCTGATCACTTTTAATATCTGAACAAAATCTTCATCCTCCACCTTTGGTATCTGAACACTCTATCCTGTTTCTAGCAAGAATCTTGTGAAGTCAGTTTACCTCCTCTTACCCTTAATGCTTTTTTGAGTTATTTTCCATCCATTTCCCCAACCCTGCCTATAAATTCCTACTTGACCATGCAGTACTTGGAATTGAGCCCATTTCTCTACTGAGGTCTCTTTTCCCCTTTTGCAATTTTTTATTTATTTTTATAGCTTTAACTACTATTGGCTCTAGTTTTTTCTTTTTTAATTGAATTTACTTTTCAATTGATAAATAGAAACATTAACATACTTATCTATGGGGTATTGTGTAATGTTTTGAAATATGTATGTATTTTATAATATTTAAATCAGGTTAAACACATCCAGCCCCTCAAACATTTATCATTTCTTTATGGTAAAACAGTTAAAACTCTTTGGTTCTACTTTTTTGAAATATACAGCACATTATTGTTACCTATAGTCACCTTTACTGTGCAAGAGCACAGCAGAACTTCTTACTTTTATCTAAGTATAACTTAGTACCCATTGATCAGCTTCCCCCCACCCACCCTTTCCCCACTCTTCCCAGCCCCAGTAAGCATTCTACTCTCAACTTCTATGATGTCAATCTTTTAGACTCCATATATAAGTGAAAACATGTGGTAATTGTCTTTCCGTTCTTGGTTTATTTTAACTAACACAAAGATCTCCAGTTCCATCTATGTTGTTGCAAATGACAGGATGTGATCCCTTTTATGGTTGAATAGTATTCCATTGTGTGTATCTTATCATCTACCTCTTGATAGATACTTAGATTGTTTTCACTTCTTGGCTACTGTAAATAGTGCTACAATAAATGTGAGAGTACAGATGTCTCTTTGAAAGCTGATTTTATTTCCTTTGCATACATACTGAGTAATGGGAATTATAGTTTTTGTATAGTAACAGATTATAACTTAGAAGTCATTAACAAAATCCATCACCCTGTATGTGCTTGGAGCATAGGGAGCAGAAGAGGTTAGATGATTATTTTCATCCACTGTACAGCTTAATGGAATGCAGGAAGGTCTTCCATTGGGAGTATAGACACTAAGATCAACAGTCAGGTTTCAACTGAATAATCATTATTAAGTGAAAATGGACCTGGGAGGTAAATAATCCTTTGGAGCTGAAGAAATATTTAAACCCATAATTTTCAAGTTAAATCATTTAACAGAGAGAAAGCCTGGAGTGGGTCTTGAAGGGCTCCTTCCTGTCTTGCTGGGTAGAGGAAGAGTTCTACTGACCTACTTGGTTCTCATTAGGACTTGACTCTCCAACCATCGCAGATTTTTAGAAAACACATAAACATCCTTAACGAGAGGAACAGAGTGCCTGTCTAAAATGTCTCTTAGGGGTGGGGTGTGCATGGGCTCAAAAGAGTGAATTTTTCTCATTTCCTTCATTGATGTTACCTGAAGAAATTATAAAGCGTTCAAGATCATATCCAACTCTCTCTTTTAAAATGTAACAATGCTTGATCTCACATAATATCCAAATTAATATTTGGAATGATTTGAGCAGGTCAGATTGCATAGAACACTATCCAGGCAAGTTGATCTCTTTATGTTTTCCTCAACTGAAAGACAATACTAGAATTGATAAAAGAAAATGAAATTATATTTCTTTTCCTTAAAAACGTGTCATGAAGTCTCATGTATTCATCCTCAAATTTCTGTCTCCATTCAGTATATCAAATCCCATACCCCATTTTAATAAGAAAACATATTAGGAGAATAGCAAGTGGAAAAGTAGACTGGAAAATAAATAAAATCTACCTTATTAGGATGGTGAGGGTTTAATAGTTTGAGGGCAGCTCACCATGAGAGGGACAGCCTACTGGGCTCTGGATTCTTGCTCGCCCAGGGGCCAGAGCAACAGACTGTAATTTTTATACAAAAGAACTCTGCTTGGAATTTCACATGAAAACCATGATCCATGTCCTACGCTGTCCTCATCGTGTTCCCTTTGCCTAGTACCCTGGCCCTTATTCAGCTTGCCCCTGGCCTTGTCCCCAACCTTTTTCCTTGTGTGGGCTCCCATATTTTCTCCATTGCATATTTAGCAAAGCAGACTTGGGATTAAATATTCTGTTTAATCTGACTTCTGATATTCAGTGAAACTGAACCTCTATCAGAACCAGATATAAGTTTTCTGAAATTTACTTCCCCAGTATTGACTCTCTTCTCCCTGCATCCTGTCCCAGAGCTAGAAAAGACTTAATATTAATATTGAGATAATATGTCAACAACAGTGTTTCTCAAAGTGTTAACCTCATATAACCAGCATCGAAAAGTCTAGCATGCTTTTTTGTTCCAGCTAAAAGTTGGAAAAATACAGACTGTCTTCTCTACCGCATTTATATTTGTTAGTTGAGTTTTGAAAAGGTATTGAAAAATTACAAAATAGTTCAGACTTTCGGGGATTTGTAATACATGCATTCATGCTAATTTCCAATGTTAACAAATGTTAGAGTTATGCTACACGAATTTTAGATTTTTTTTCCTTTTTTTAAATTAAAATTTATTCGAAATTACATAAACTTACAGACCATAATACATTCTGCCTTTTGCATATAACAGCAAGCAATGTAAATGACCACATAGATGCAGTATTAAGGTGCAACTACAAAAAGTTTACTGTAGTACTAGTGTGTGTGCTATTGTTTTAAATTTGAGTTTTTAGGTTCTTGTTTTTAGGATATCTTTATTCCTCCGAATTCTCATTCCCCTCCTACTCTGCCCTCTTCTTGTTCCCTTGGACCATTTGCCTACTGGGCGAGACCAGTCCCCTTGTCTTTTTGTATCCACTATTTACTGTTTTCTTTCTTTGTATTTTGCCTCACTCAAATGAGGGATACCATACAGTATTCAAGCTTGCAAGTCTGGTTTATTTCACTCAACATTATGTTTTCCAGATCCATCCATTTTCCTATAGATAACT
This sequence comes from Hystrix cristata, assembly GCA_004026905.1. NCBI lineage: Eukaryota > Metazoa > Chordata > Mammalia > Rodentia > Hystricidae > Hystrix > Hystrix cristata. The sequence goes on from PVJO010024938.1 coordinate 20,153, forward strand.
CTAATTTGTCATGTTTTATAGCTGAGTAGTATTCCATTATATATAGATACCACATTTTGTTTATCCAGTTATCTGTTGATGGATATACAGGCTGACTCCAGAATTTAGCTATTAAAAATTGTGCTGCTATAAACATGGGTATGCAAGTATCACTGTACTATGATGTCTTAAGCTCTTTGGGGAAGATACCTAGTAAAAGATGGCTGGGTCATATGGGATTTCTACTTTCAGGCTTTTGAGAAATCTCCATCCTGATTTCCATGATAGATGTGTTAGTCTGCATTTCCACCAACCACGTAAGTGGGGTATGGCAGCTCAGGACTGTAATTCCAGAACTCTAGGTGGCTGTGGTGAGATGATCACAAGGTCAACCCCAACCTGAGCAATTTAACAATTTAGCAAAAGCCTGTCTTTCAAAAAATAGGATTGGGGATATAACTCAATGCAAGACCTGGGTTCAATCCCCAGTACTACAAATACATAGATGAAAATAAGAATGAAATAGTTGTACAAATGCAATTGGAAATTCTCTCTACCCCTACTATTCTGCTGCCTTTCCCAGAAAACATACACCGATCTAAGGTGTGCATTCCTTTCCTCTTTATTTCTGAATTTTTGATATATAAGCACTTTTCCACAAACAAGATTCAACAAATTAATTTTTTAAATGTACACAAGTTGGTATTCTGCAATTCACTTTGTTAACAATATGCTCTTGATACTACATCCATTTTGTTACATGTATTGATGGACAGAACAGAGGAAAGTGTGGGAATCCACACATAGTTCAGTTAGTTTAACTACAATGCAGTATTCTGTTATGTGGCTATACCACCTTTATATTTCCCTGTGGATAGACATTTGAGTTGTTCACAAGCTTTCACTGTTACTAACATCCTTCCAAAAGCCTTTGCTGTTCATGTGTGAGTTTCTCAAGATTGCAGAAGTGAAAATGAGTAACTGTAGACTATGTATTTAACTCTCCTATGCTCTACATAGCTGCTTTACAACACGGATGCACTAATTTATCTACCAGTAGTCTGAGAACTTCAGTTCTCCCATATGATTGTGGAAACTTGTGATCCTTTTTCATTTTTTCTTGTCCAGTTTTATGGGCATTTCACTGTTAATAATAAGTAGGCTTTTATATAGTACCCAAATTGTTCCAAGCATAGTTTCTGTACTTTGTGTGTAACATTCCCATTCATAGCATCTCTTTGAGAGGTTATTTTTTAAACTCTATTTTATGGATTAAAAAACTGGAGTCACAGACAGGTTGTATAAAGTGCTGAAGGTAACACAGCTAATAAGTGGCAATGTTGGATGTTTGAGCCCCAGAAGTCTAGCTCTAGATTTTTCTTAGCTTCTCTATCATTATCACATAATTGTCAGGCCATTAAAGCCCATCCCTCAGTGACTAGGCTCTGTATAGACATCTGCTAATTCTGTGAGATGCAGGGTATCAGCTTCAACTTTTAATGGCTTTGAATTCCCTTTTAGTGTCTGGTGTCTGACAATTTCCACATTTTAAAGCACGAGAATGTATTTAAATTTTTAATTCTTTTATTGTATCCATAAAATCGGTTAGTGGAGATGGGGTTATGCTGTTGGTTAAGTTCAGATTAAATTCTGAAGGAAGAAGAGATTCACATGAAGTTGAATCTTCCCCTTTCCTCTTACCTTTTATTTAAATGCAAGAACTTTTGTGGCTTTCTCCAGTATCTGGGGAAAGAAATAACACCCCAAACTCATCTTACTCAAGAAAGTTTTGCAAGAAATGACAATGAATGAGAAAGAGGAGGTGGTCCAGGACATGAGCAAGCAGTAGATATGCTCCCAAGTGTGGGGCCATGAGCTGTGCCTAGCAGCAACATTAGTGTGGGCTGCGAAGTTGCATGGCTCTACTTGGCTCCTCCCCAAAGAACAAGCTGCTTTCGGGAAAACTTTCAGAATGCAAAGACAGTGTCCTTGTTTCCAAATACATTTTGCTTATTTAAGTAATTTAAATGTGTTACCATCAAACAAAATATAAAATTCAGTTCCATGGTCACACCAGCCACATTTCAAGCACTGGATAGCTTCATTTGGCTAGTGGGTACCACGTAAGACGGCATAAATACAGATATTTCTTTCATCACAGAAAATTCACTGAGCAGTTCTGGTCTATGGTTACAGCTGCTAAATCTCTTCTAAAGAAGGAATCTCAGGCTCATCAACTAATTTCAGGGCACAGACAGACTAGTATACCTGAGATTTCATTTTAAGGAAAACCAGTTCCTGTTTTTGCTTTACAGAGCTATTAGGCATCATATGCAAGCAGGAAGGAACTTCTGCCAGCTAAAGCATGAGTCACTATGTCTTACTGTCTCAATTATAAGAAATTTGGGGACTGTTTTTATTCAACTCCATATCATCTGCAGAGCCTAAAGTATTGTTGCTCATTTACAGACACACAATCCTGGTTTATTTAACTCCATGATTACTTAATAATTATCTACAATCCTTTCCTAGACTTCTTAGAAATCGTTGGATGCCATTCACCTCTGTTCAGTAAAATTATATTCTCGTTGTAGTTAGAAAAATTTGGTAGGCCACTCTTTCTTTCCAAGACCTGCTATTCTGTCATTCTTTAATTTCTCTAAGACAAATGACTATATGATTGAAAAGGTAGTTTTTTAAAATTTGTACTATTATGAGTACAGTAGAAAAAAAGTCTATTTTAGCTAACAACATGCTGCATTTTCTCAAATTATTTCCCTGAAGCTCTTCTGTGGGAAAGGAACCAAAAAAACAACGTTAAGTAATTGTGCAAGCTGCTTTAGGCCCTGGGAAAACAGACACGAAATGGTGAGATGGTCAAAAGTTGTCACTGGGGACCGGGAATTAGAACCTGGTCAAAGCAGCAAATAAAAAAAAAAAAATTAAAAAGCTCTTAAAAGAACCTGACAAGGGAAGCTTAAATCTTATTTTAAAGGATTGGGTTGTACTAAGCCTTGAAAAATTCAATCCTCTGGAGGACTATATCTCACTAAGAAAGTTCCACGTAAGTTTATCATGTAGCCAACACCTAGACATTGGGCCTTGGAGACCACTAGGGTAATATTTCCTCTGGATTAGCACTGAAGCTTGGAAATGACATTTGTACGAGGCATACTTTAAACTCTAGGGCTTTTCCAATTATAAAATTATAATTCTGAAGGGAAAAAATTGCTTACTGCAGAGGGAAGCTGCTATGATTTATATATCTTGGACGATCTTCCTTTTTCACACAGAATAACTTACTAGACCACGTATGTTTTGTATTTCCTTTTTTTAACCGCAGTGTCCCTCATTTGAAAGGAAGAGTAGAGCATATTTGTTCTAGCATGTTTTAATTTTTCCCATTC
>PVJO010024939.1:0-23990 GCA_004026905.1 Hystrix cristata
TGTACTGAGCTACGTCCCCAGCCCTTTCTGTTTTTGAGACAGGAACTTGCTAAGTTGCTAAATTGCCTTGGCCGACTCAACCTTTTGATCCTCCTTCAGAGCACTGGGATTACAGATATGTACCACCATGCCCAGTGTTCCCTTTTTCTTAAACTTGTCCTAGGCATGTCCTTCATACTCATGAAATCATAGTTATGTATCTGTACTCAGAAATAAAATATTTTAATTCATTTTACATATATGACCACGTATATCAAAAGACATACTTATGAATACATGTTTTAATTTGCTTAACTACCTGTTTGTCTTAGTTACTTTTCCCTCATTGCTGGGACAAAATACCCGACACCCAAAGTTAAGGGAAGAAAGGTTTATTTAGCTCACAGTTTGTAGAGTTTTCAGTTTAAATCAGCTGGTTCTGATGTAGGGTGGCATGGCAGACAGGTAGAAGGCAGCAAGGCAGGCAAGAGAGCAAGCAAGGGGCAGGCAAGCCTCTTTCTGTCCCTTATATCTTATCCAGGCTGCCAAGATTAGGGCGGTGCCAAACCAATTGGTGGACTGACTTAGAAGTCACATGTCCTTAATCCCAGTAGATCCAGACACCTCTTACCACAGGAGCCTTTGGGGGGACATCTAGACACAAACCATAACACTGGTGAAACATTTGTTGCCCTGAAATGATCCAGTGTCAGCCACCACCAGATAGCTCTTAATGTTAGAGCTCTGTGACCAAAGGCTAGTGAGTTGTCTTAAGTGCTCTGGGTCTCAGTTTGCACATTGGTCAGGCTGAGATGACTACAGTACCTCCCTCCAAGGGCTGTTGTTAGGATTAAGTACGTTACTGCAGAAGGACAGGGCTTTGCAAGCCCCCGAGGATGCCGTCATTATGTGGCAGCCCCACCCCTCCCAGCTGCAGTTCTTGCCTGACGTTGGATTCTTGGACACATGGACGCAGGACATCTGTTGTGTGCCAGACTAGGGCTGGGCCTGAGGACTCGTCTGTGGGGAAGGTGGGCTGTCCCCTCAACACAATGGGCCTCAGGGAGGGGACAGCTGGGCAGAGCCCCCTGTCTTCTGACACTGCTGTCCCTCCGATGTGTCTCAACAGGCCCTGAGCATTCCTCTGACTCCGAATACACTCTCTCAGAGCCCGATTCTGAAGAGGAAGAAGACGAAGAGGAGGAGGAGGAAGAGGCCACCGACGATCCCGAGTATGACCCGGGCTACAAGGTGAAGCAGCGGCTTGGCGGTGGTCGGGGAGGCCCATCCCGCCGGGCGCCCCGTGCAGCACAGCCCCCCGGCCCTGCGGCCCAGCCCTGCCAGCTCTGTGGCAGGTCCCTGCTTGGGGAGGCCCCGCCAGGCACCCCACCTTGCCGGCTTTGCTGTCCTGCCGCAGCCCCCCAGGAAGCACCAGCCCCTGAAGGCAGAGCCCCTGGGGAGGAAGAAGAAGAGCCCCCTCGGGCCGGGGAGGGCCGACCAGCCGGGCGAGGGGAGGAGGAGGAGGAGGAAGAGGAGGAGGGCACCTACCACTGTACTGAGTGTGAGGATTCCTTCGACAACCTCGGGGAGCTGCATGGCCACTTCATGCTGCATGCCCGGGGGGAGGTATAGGCAGAGCCCCTGCCAGGGAGCATGGTAGATGGGGGGTGGGGGGGGTGGGAGGAGGGCACTGAGGGAGCTGCAGTGGTCACAGTGGTCATGGGGGTGGGGTACCGCAGGTCTTTGTTGTCTTAGCAGTAGATGTGTGAAGGCCAGAATAAAAGCCACATTCTGTATGTTAATCCAGTGTGTGTTTGGGGTGTGTATGTTGCGTGCACACATGTATATGTGTGATCGGCATGGTGCCCCTGGGCTTTCATCCCAATGTCCCCTGAGCTTCTCCTTGGCACCTTAGGATTTTGTGGCCAAGATAACTAACATTTATATTTGGGCATGGAGGCCTGTGCCTGTAATCGCAGCACTCTGGGAGGCTGAGGCAGGATGATCCCAAGTTTGACCCTACCCTGGGCACCTTAGTGACCTTAGCAAGACCCTGTCTCAAAACAAATTTTAAAAAAAACGCTGGGACTGTAGCTGAGTGTGAAGGCCCTGGGCTCAATCCCCAGTACTACCACAAAAAAGTTTACTAGGTGCTCACATGGTTTCACAAATTTACCCATAGACTCTGGAATGCAGAAACAGCAGTACAACAGAATTTTGTTCTCACTGACATGATGGTCTCAGGTGGGTGATATGGGGACCAGCCCTCCCATTAAGCCTGTCATCCACATGATCCAAGCTGGGTGGTTGTCTGGGCCCAGCTGGTGGAATAGGAGAGGGAGCCTAGAGAGGGGCACAGTTCTCTTGAGAGCCCTGCCAATAGCATGTGCTGCTTCTACTCTGTACCCTTGGTGAGAAGCGAGTCACATAGCCCCAGCCAGCCACAGAAGAGTCTGGGAAATGCATTCTAGCCAATCAAAGCAGAGAGAGGTTTGTGGGGACAGCTTGTGCTCTCTGCCACATTGCCTGAGGATTTGCACAAAGAGGATTTTTTTTTTTTTTTTTTGTGCTGGGGCTCGAACTGGGGGCCTCATGCTTGTGAGGCAAGCACTCTAACCACTGAGCTAAATCCCCAGCCCCACAAAGAGGATTTCAATTACAGTCCTACTGCACTTCCTGCGTGCTTCCTGGGTGTCTGGAGGCAGGCCAAGGGTTTTATGTACATGGCCTCATAGAAATGGTGTGTCTAGGAACTCAGAAAAACAGAACCTTAATTACAGCTGCCATCTTCCCAGCACTTATGCAGTGCTGAACTTTATCTGCATGAGATTTGTTCTTAGAGTAACTCATGAGGTAGGGACTGTGATCCATTAATTCATTTAACAGATATTTTTGAGTGCCTGCTGTGTGTTGAATATTGGGACTGTACCACTGAATAACATAATAGTCTCATCCTCATGAAACTGGCAGGGGCGGGGCAGGGCTTCTGGTGGAGACACAGTAAACAAATAAGATACAGCATATTTCAAATGACAATAAATGCTGTAAAAAAAAATAAAGTAGAAGCCAGGCACAGTGGCACATGCCTATATTCCCAGCATTCTGGGAAGCCGAGACAGGAATATCACAATTTCAAGTCCATCCTGGGCAACTAGACCCTGACTCAAAATAAAAAATGTTTTAAAAAGGGCTGGGAACAGGGGGGTGTTAGAGATTTAGCTCAGTGGTAGAGGCTTGCCTAGCAAGCACAAGGCCCTGAGTTTGATCCCCAGCACCCCCCAAAATAAAAAGGGCTTAGGATGTAACTCAGTGTGAAGGTCCTGGGTTCAATCCCCAGTACCACAAAATAGGACAGAAGGAAGGAAAGTAGAGGGGGAGAACAGTTCCAAAAGACATTGCAATTTTAAAGCTCATAATCCCCTGAGAAGGTGACAGACCTATAGGAAGGAGAGAGGGAGCTGAGCATGGAAAAGAGCGAGGCAGGAACCTGGTGGTGGCGGGGCGAGAGCCACAGAGCTGGAAGGGACTGAGAGCTGAAGACTGTAGATGCTGCCTCATCATGGCCAGACCACAGTGTGTGGGGTCCTTACAAGGTGGGGAAGGTTATTTATATGCTCCTTCATTCAACAGCAATTTATTGAGTGCCTGTGAGGTGGCCAGCACTGTCCTAGCAGCTGGGAATGCAGCACTGAACAGGATGAATAACAGCCCTGCTTTAGTAAAGATTATAATGGGGGGACAATAAACAGGTGCTGAAAGGTGCTGTGAAGACAGTAAGCCAGAGTAAAGGGTAGAAGGGCCCTCGGGCCAGGCAGGCTCAAGGTAGTTCTCTTAGCAAGTGGCACATGTGGAGACCTAAATGATGAGGTAGTCTTTGTGAGTTCCGGGGTTAAGAGTACCCCACAGAAAACAGCACATGCCAAGGCCCTGAGGCAGAAACCAGCCTGGCAGGTGTGACTGGAATAAAGACGACAGAACAGAGAGGGAGGGGATTGACTGCTTCATGGGCTGGGGTGTGGTCATCACCGGTTCTGCAGGCTGGGGTAGTCTTTGGATGTTATTTATAGGGTTCCATTGGAGGGTCAAGTGGGAGGAGTGAGGTGGTCTGATTTAGAGTGGTCTGTAGTAGAGACGAGGTGGGAGTTCTAACGGTGGGGCAGTTAGGAGACTAGGGCTACAGCTGGGTGAGGAGTCAGACTCAAGAATTTAGTACAGTATTCACTAACGGGGAGGGCAGCTGAGCAGGCCAGGGGCTGTAGGAGCCACACTGATCCAGTCACACTTCAAATCAAGAGATCTACACTTGTCATCCAAGTGGGCCGGGGTTTGGGCTGGAGATAAAGATTTGAGGTTTAGATAGCCGTCAGGTGTGGTGACACACACCTGTAATCGCAGCACTCTGGGAGGCTGAGGCAGGAGGATCGCAAGTCTGAGCCCAGCCTGGGCAACTGAGCAAGAGCCTGTCTTGAAACAAAAAAAGGACGGGTGTAGCTCAGGGTGAAGGCCCTGGGTTCAGTCCCCAGGACTGAAGAAAAAAGAAATTGGAAGCACCAGTGATCCTGTCTAGTCTTGAGAATCTGAGGGGTGCAGAGAGAACAGGAAGCCCCCAGTGTGCTCGGGCAGACCATGAGGAGAGCACTCGGGATTCGATTCTCGGGTGTGAAGTCGGGGGAGCCAGGGCAGGGCAGTGCGAAAACATCTGGGTTAGCGACTGGGCTTTCGCCGGGTGCCAAAGGCTTTGGTGAAGCTGCTGTCTTGGGAAAAAGCAATGGTCAGTTACCTCCAAAGTTCCCCCAAAAGGAGTTCCAAATCACATGCACACAAACACACCTGCTGGAGACAGTGTTTCTCAGGGTGGGAATCCTGCTTCCGGATTCACAGCAGGCCCGAGGAGAGGGGAGGCCAGCCGGGTCTGCAGTGAGACAAAGGGCCGCGGACTCCTACTGTACAGGGCCACACTGCACTGTAGGCTGTGATGTTTCTGTTGCAGCTACTCACATCTGCTGTTTGATGTGAAAGCAGCTGTGGGCAAAAAAAAAGTATGAATGAACCTGTGCATTCCGATTAAAACTTAGTTTGTAGACTCCTGTCTTCCACTATAAATTCTGCTGCATGTGACAGAGACCCAAAATAATGGTGGCTTAAATAAGAGAAGTTTATTTCTCTTACGGTGTAGAAGTGGGCTGGAGAGGAAGTGCTGCGTGAGGCCAACCAGAGACCCGGCTCCTGCTGTCTTGTCGCTCTGCCGTCCCACATGTTGGTCTTGTCCTGCATTCCAGTTAGAAAGGGAAAGGAGACACATGTCCCCTTCCCAAGCTTGAGGCTTCTACCCAGGAACTCAGTCATAACATGGGCATACCTAGCTGCAAGGAGTCTGGGAAATGTAGTCCTTTTAGCAACCATGTGTAACAAAACTGAGACGGCTGTCGGTTTCTACTATATCCAACTGAACTGTAGGCTTAAACACTGTTCAATTCAAATAGAGCCTATGAGCATTTTATGCAGGGCATCAGCCCTTGTCTCTAGGGCCAGAGCAGGTAGTGTTAGGGAGTAAAACAGGCCTGATGGGGCTCACCTCCAGCCTGTAGCTTCTGCTGTGCTGACAATGTAAGCCCTGAGCTGGGCCCTTTGAGAGAGCTAAAAATAGGACCATAATGGGAGAGCGCCCAGTGTTGGCCAAAGCACGAAGCAGACGGTATCTCTGTTCGATACCAAACTAGTTTCCCTACAGGGTTAGGCCATCTCTGTCCTGCCCTCCCTCCACCCCACATCCTTATGTTCTCTGGCAGGTCCCACTAAAAGCCAGAGCTCCCTCCTTAGGCATCTGAATATGGATGTTTTATTTTTAGATACTATTTCCATTAGCTTGTTTATGCCATCTCCTCTACATGTCTAAAAAACACTGAGTAGAGAATACTGGCAGGGAGTGGGAGGAGACTGGGACCCAAATTGCAGCCTCTTGGGGTCTCATCTCCACAGGCCCAGGTGGCTCCAGGTCTGGAACTCAGCCAGCAGCACCTCCCTCCTCTGCGCCCAACGCAGGGACAGATCCAGGTCAATTTGTTCCTGTAACCCATGGCGTCCATCTGGGGAAACCTGACGGTGATTACACAATCTGCAGCTGGTTATTTAACTGAGAACCAAGGAAACAAAAATTTTTCCCTCTTGCTCTCTTTCTTGCTCATTTTCTAAAACAAAAAGAGCTTACAATTACTTGATTTCATTGTATCTCTAAAGGCCCTGCATCCTCCAAAGACTAAAGCTCTAAATGAGAACCTTCTGGGTCCTGTCTACCAAGAGCCCTTTGCCTTGCCAGGGAGGGAAGCAGATCCCTCCAGGCCCCCCAGAAGGCCTGCGCCTCCTGCCATGCGTGGGCCCCACCAGCCTCAGCTCCCATTGCTGTGGAGAGGGCCTCGGTTACACTCAGAGCTCTCCCCGAGCATGCTGAATGTAGTGCTGATGGAGCCCCGCTTCCTGGGCGAAGTCCTGACCACACTCAGTGCAGGCAAAGGGGCCAGGAGGGGCGCAGGCCTTGTGCACCTGGCGGTGCCACTTCAGAGAGGCCACCTGCCCAAAGGCCTTGCCACAGTCAGGACAAGAGAAGGTAGCCAAGGCAGTGGTGGGCGCACCCAGCGGGGAAGGCCTGGTGCCTGGACGGTGGCTGCGCTGGTGGGCGATCAGGGCCTTGGAGGAGGGGAAGGAGTGGGTGCAGGTGAAGCAGATGAAAAGGGCCACCTGTAGCTTCTGGGCCACGAAGTCCGCTGGGTTTCCTGCTTCATGTGACGCTCTTGGAACTTGGAATCAGCGAAGGTGATGAGGCAGTGGGGGCACTGTAGGGCCCCTAGGTGGCCTGCGGGATGTGGGGAGAGGTCGAGGAGGCCAGCAGGAGTCTCCAGGACCTCCCAGCCCAGAATCATGTCAACAATGCTCTGTAGCTCTAGGTTCACAAGACTACTAGTGCTGGGTACTGGCACAGAACTCTTCTTGGACCTAATTTATGGGTGAGCAGAATGAGCATGAAAAGGCAAAGCCAGGATGGAACCCAGAGAGTCTTGCCCATCTGACAGAGCAGTCAGATGAGAATAGCGCTGGGGACTGAACCCCAGTGAACTCCACCACTTCCTAGGCAAGTATGACAGCTCCCTCATCTGGAATATGGGGTAATAACAGTATCTACTCCAAAGGCTGTTGGAAGGAATGAGTTAACTTACAAGTGCTTAAAGCAGGGTTGAACAATATCTGCAATTATTACTACTGAGGCAGGAAAAGCAGCTGGACATCTAGACGCTGACCTGATACAGCTAGGCCTTGGTGTTCTATTGAACATACGCAATTTAACAGAACATCAACGACAGACAAAACTGGAGCATACCCAAGCCATAAAAATGACCAACCACCCCTCTGCTTTGGCTAACAGGAGTGACTGCTGCTCCATCAATCAGCTTGAGCCTCTTTTATTTTTTTTCAGACAGGGTCTTGCTATGTAGCCCAGGCTGGCCTTGAACTCACTAGATAGCCCAGGCTGGCCTCGAACTCATGGCACTCCTCCTGCCCAGCCTCGCAAGTGCTGGGATTACAGGTGTGCGCCACCACACCTGGCCTTGAACCTCTTTTCCTCCCTTCTCCTAAATAGGATTTATTAAAATAGCCAGTCATAGAGTTGTCCCTCCCCCTTGGCAGCATCCATCCTAAGCAAAACCCTCTTTGTTTGAATCCTCATTCAAATTACCACACACAAATCCAAATCCTATAAAGCCTTTTTAATACTCTCCCTGAGACATCCTCAATTCTCCTGTGATCTGTGTTACAATGAGCAACAAGGCCGAGTTGTTCAAGACAGGTGTGTTCCCAGTGGTCTGGCTGGAGGCACTGACACTATGGTTCTTGTTACAAATTCCTAACCTCTCTTTACCTCTTTTCCTCACCTTAAAGTAAGTACCAATTACACAGGGTTCATTATTTAGGTGGACTGAGATAATGCATGTTAAAGTTATTCAAATATGAGAATGAATGTATTTAGCACATAATAAACACTCAGTAGGAGCTGCTGCTACTTAACGCCAACAAGCTACTTTCGTTCACACCAAGCTGTCCCCTTTTCTGCAGCCAATCCCAGGGAAGCTCTGCAAGATGGATAGTGGCAGCCTCTTTTGACAGGCAGGGAAACTGAAGTCCAGTCACACTTAAAGTCTAGGGCACTGTTGGGGCCAAAACCCTGGGGCTTGTCTCCCAAAAATATTCCCTGATGTATCTCCAAGCCAAGCCTTTCTGGGAAGCCATCCTGTCACTCTGGACTTCATCATATTTTCTCATGTGGCCAGAACAGGAGGTATGCATCTGAGTATAAGGGTGAGGAGGGGCGTTGCCGTTGCTGGCCGGGCAGCACCTTCCCAGCGGACAAGGCCCCGCAGTACCGGACACCGACATGCTACAGAGGGCCCCTCGGCCTGCAGTACTCACAGAGGTTGCCTCCTGTGCCGCTGGGACTCGTCTCCTTGGGCGAATCTTGTTGTTCCATGGTCTCTTCAGCATGCACATCCTTCGTGGTGACAGGGACGCCTCTAGTCTAGAGAGGAACACGCATGAGTGAGGTTGCCTGTCTGTCGCCAGCCTTAGCGGGCCCGCTAATCCTCTGACTCCCACGGCACAGCATCTCCATGAACTCTGATGGCGCTCTCACTAGAGAAGCCTCAACCCTCCCAGAAGATTAGACTCTCCGGGTTTGGGGTTGCCCTCAGCCTAGGGCCCTTACAACCCAACTAACTCCCTGAAAGCTTGTGACCCTTGAGCTTGACCTCCATCCCACTCTCTCACGTGTCTTCAGCTTGGTAGTGGTTCCCACCCTTTGGCCCTCCTCGTCCCGGGGGACATCCCTGACGTCCCGCGATCCCTGTTCCATCAAGAGCCCCCGCGTGCCTCCAGCAAGGCCTTCAGCTCCCTGCTCCCAAGCCTTGTCTCCCGGGCCTTTGCTCTTCTCCGTACACCACAGGGATGCCTTTTGCTGTGCCTGACAGTCGCTCGCGACAGCGCCACCACCGGAAGGGAGCAGGATAAGGCCACTGAGTCTCGAGGCCTCCCTTGGTCTCCGCACCCTCTGACCTGACAAACCTCTCGAAATCGAGGTCACAGATTTCCGTCCGGCAGTAGTAAAGTCACGCCGGTCCTCAGACGAACGTGCGAGGGTCCTTGTCTGACCTGGGGTGCATTATGATGACGTTGCGAGCAGTCCTGCCGTACAAACCTCGGCCTACTGCGCAGGGGCGGAGAGGGCTCCCGGTGCGCAGGCGCCTTGGCCCCTGTATTGTTCTAGGCCTTTGGCCGCGGGTGCCCGGGACATGAGTTCCTTGGGGTTCCTGCACAGCGCAGGACTCTGGCTCTCTCCCGTGGCGCTCCAAGACACACCCACCTCGTAGAGGGTGTGACGTCAGGTTGGAACCACCCGAACGCGCTCCGAAGAGTCTAAATCCCGTCGCTTTGCGCCTTCGGCCTCGGTCTGCCCGGCCCCAAGGGCGGAGCTCCTCTTCGGCTGACCGGCCGTCACCAGCTGCGCTCCCGGAGTGTCCTCTCTGCTCGGTTGGTGATTTGGAAGGGAGGAGGGGACCGCCATCCCTGTGTCCCTGAGAGATGAAGGGTTGGAGGCCGGATATCTGAGTTTTTGAAGCAGAAAGGGAAACACTTGCATCCAGAAAAAGGGTGGGCAGGCGCCCGAGTCCCCAGGGAATAGGCCCTGGGTGCTGGATTTCTGGGTCTTGCAGGGTGACACCCGAGAATGGAAGTAGGAAACGGGATGGAGAACTGAAGCCTTGGTTCGGAATGGGGCAGCTAGGGAAGAAGAAGGCTAAGTCCTGTCTGATCCGTGTCTTCCCCACCCTTTATTTCTAGCAATGCCTCCGCCGCGGGGTGATGTGACAGCCTTGTTCCTGGGGCCTCCGGGCTCAGGAAAGTCCGCGCTCATCGCAGCTCTGTGTGACAAGGATGTGGAGACGGTGGAGATCCCCGAGGGACGGCCGGACTGTGGGGTCCCCAGCCTGAGAGCGGCGGGCCCCGGCCTCTTCCTCGGCGAGCTGAGCTGCCCACCCGCAGCGCCCGGGCCCTGGGCGGCAGAGGCCAACGTGCTGGTACTGGTGCTTCCTGGGCCCGAGGGGGACGAAGAGCCCTTGGCTCCAGAGCTGGGAGAGGCCGCGCGGGCCGCCTTGGCCCGAGGGACCCCGCTGCTAGCGGTGCGGAACCTCAGTCCCGGGGATTCACAGCATGAGGCCCAGGCCCGCGATCAGACGGCGGCGCTGCTGGACAGCGCGGGGTTAGGAGCCGCAGCTCTCTTTGTGCTGCCGGCGGACTGCCGCGGCAGTGACGGCTGCGGGGAGCTAGAGCGCCTCAGGGCGGCACTGCGGACCCAGGCAGAGGCGCTGCAGAGGTGAGCGTCGGGGTTTCGGGCTGGGTGGGGAGGCCTGATCCCTTTAGCCTAGACCACACCCTGCTAAAAGGCTCTTTGAAGTGTGCAGGACCCGGCCCCTGTTGAGGTCGGGTCACAGCTTTACTAGTTATCTGCTGAAGCCCTGCTCCTTGCCCTAGATAGCCCGTTGGAGCAGATTTTGAGGTCAGGAAGGCTCCACCCCAAGCCAGGGCTCGTGTTTGACCATTTCCTGTTGTTTAAACTCCACCCGAGGTAAGGGTCAATTTCAAATCCCAACCTGACTGGAAGGGTTCACCTCCTGGGAGTCCTTTGAGGTCACAAGCCTGGCTTCTTAGCAAGAATTCTAGGAGAGGCCTGGACCTATCCTACAAATACTGCCCACAAGAAAATTTTGAAGGAGGACTCCGTCTGTTCAGGAAAATTTGCGACCCTGGAAGAGATTTCACACAAAGACTCCTGGGGCCTTCCCTCTCTCCCCACTATCAGCTTGGTTTTCAAGCTACCCCAATTGCCCTAACCACCCTCAGTGAACTTTACCATTTCTGGATGTCCTCCCACACTTCTTTTCTCCAATCCTTTTTCCCTTCCTTGCCCACTTGCTGGCTACTTCCTAAATCCTCCACCCCACAACTGTCAGCCGCCTTTTTTTTTTTTAAGTTGTTTTTTAGACAGAATCTCACTATGTTGCCGCTCCAACTCATAGCAAACCTCCTGCCTCTGTCTCCCAAGTGCCAGGATGCAGGTGTGTGCCACCATCCCTGGCACCTGCCTCATTTTTTTTTTAACTGCCTTATTTTATGGACATCAGAGTGAGGCTCAGAGAGGGTCTGCCTCCCTTACAGGGTCACCCATCTTTTTACTGATAGCTTTTTTTTTTTTTTTTTTTGGTGCCAGGGATCAAACTCAGAGCCTTGTGCTTGCTAGGCAAGCACTCTAATCACTGAGCTAAATTCCCCCAGCCCCCCTCCTCGTCTTTTTTTCCTTAGTTTCATTTGCCCTTGTCACCTTAGCCACACCTCCTTGGTAAGAAGTATTAGATGAGACTTCTTCCCTCACAGCCCTTCCTAATGGCCACCCTAAGGAAAGAATGTCCTTGGGGACCTCCTCGTGGTTGGTGTCAGTGCTCAGCATTCATTTAGGTCACAGCACATTTGCCATTCTGGCTTTGCTCTAAACCTCATTCCTTGTGAGGTCTGTCCCCCCAAGAACTGTATCCCGAAGTCTACTGGGGTTCCCATTTTCAGCTCTGGTGAAAATCTGACCTCATCAATCCACCTGATCATCAAGACCTGATTGCTGCCTTAAGTCCCTCCCTTGATTTCATTAGACCCACCACCACCACCAGGCTTCTGAGTGCTTAGCTATTGGTCTGGCCCCTTTCCTCCTTCTGCCTCACCCCAAGATTATTCAGAAAGCGCCAAAGCCAGATGTGGCTAGGATTGTACCTGTAATCCTAGCACTCTGGGAACTGAGGCAGGAGGATCACAAGCAGTCACAGGGGCTACATATGCAGTTCAAGCCCAGCCTGGAACATAGTGAGATCCTAAATTAAAACCAACAGGAAGCTCTGCCCTGTCAGCCTAGCCCAGCCCTCGTTCCTCTAACCCAGCTTTCTCACGTTTCCTAATCTTCCACCCTTGATCCTATCCCTCTCCGCCCCGGCAGGCTCCTGCCTCCAGTCCAGGATGGTTTCGAGGTGCTGGGGGCCGCAGAGCTGGAGGCTGTGCGTGAGGCCTTTGAGACCGGTGGCCTGGAGGCTGCGCTGTCGTGGGTGCGCGCCGGCCTGGAACGCCTGGGCAGCGCACGGCTGGACCTGGCGGTGGCTGGCACAACTAATGTCAGCCTTGTGCTGGATACCCTGCTCGGGCTGGATCCTGGCGAGTCGGGGAACGCGCCTGCCTTGGCGCCCACAGGGCCCACCCCGTTCCCGGCCCCGGAGCGCCCCAATGTGGTGCTCTGGGCCGTGCCTCTGGGCTCCTCGAGCTCGACCCCTGCCGCCACTCCTCACCCGCCCCACTACGACGCCCTCATCCTCGTCACCCCCGGGCCCCCCACGGAGAAGGACTGGGCCCAGGTCCGCGCCTTGGTGTCACCAGATGCGCCTCTTGTTTGCGTGCGAACAGACGGTAAGGGCGAGGATCCCGAGGCTCTTGAGGAAGAGGAAATAGCGGAGAAGCCCAGAGGCCAGAGCTTGGAGAACACAGGCCAAGAAGGGGCGCTGGGAAAAGCGCTCAGCGAGGAGGAGAAACGTGGCGCCGCACCGCAGAAGGCCGGCAGCCAGACTTTGCCGCAGGTGGTCGACGCCAACACCCGGGGCAGCAGGGACTCGGGGCGCGCGGCCGCGCTAAGCCCGGAGGATGAGACGTGGGAGGTGCTGGAGGAGGCAGCGCCGCCCGTGTTCCCCCTTCGGCCCGGCGGGCTCCCGGCGCTGTGCGAGTGGCTGCAGCGCGCGCTGCCCCCGGCCCAGGCTGGGGCGCTGTTGTTGGCGCTGCCGCCCGCCTCGCCCAGCGCAGCCCGAAAGAAGGCGGCGGCGCTGCGCGCGGGGGCTTGGAGACCGGCCCTGCTGGCTAGCCTGGCGGCGGCGGCGGCCCCCGTACCCGGGCTGGGCTGGGCATGCGACGTGGCTCTTCTCCGCGGCCAGCTGGCCGAGTGGCGGCGGGCGTTGGGCCTCGAACCCGCGGTGCTGGCGCGACGGGAACGCGCCCTGGACCTGGCTCCTGGGGAGCTGGCTGCGCGTGCGCGCTTCCCGGGCCCGGTGACGCGAGCCGAGGTGGAAGCAAGACTGGGTGCCTGGGCGGGCGAGGGTACGGCTGGCGGCGCTGCTCTAGGCGCCCTCTCCTTCCTGTGGCCTGCAGGAGGCGCGGCGGCGACAGGCGGTCTGGGATACCGCGCGGCTCACGGCGTCCTGCTGCAGGCCCTGGATGAGATGCGGGCAGACGCTGAGGCGGTGCTGGCACCCGGTGAGCCCGCCCAGTGAGGAGCGAGGTGGGGAGGGGGCCTGGGCTTCCGGCTCCTCCTGGGGCTGAGAACCCCAAGTCCCACTTAGAGGGGTGGGGGCTTGAAAGTCTGAGCCTGACATAAGGCGTGGGGGTAGGGGATCTGCTACTTGGAATCTGTAGACTTAGGGGTGCAGGCTCTGACTTCTGGTTGCGGTCTGTGGAGTCCTGAAGGGGAATGGAGTAGGCGGGTTGGGACTCCTGATTCCTCTGTGGACGAGGGAGTGAACCATCCAGACTCCATTACCTCGAGGGTGGTGGGGGCCTGGACTCCTGACCTCCAGCCACAGTCACTGGACATCTGGTCCTCCAAGGGAGACAGGTTAGAAGCCTGGATTCCTGCAGAGGGCATGCACCTATGGCCGGGGACCTGGGCTCCAGTGTGGGGGTGAGGGGAGTCTGGG
The DNA here is from genome assembly GCA_004026905.1 of Hystrix cristata. Lineage (NCBI taxonomy): Eukaryota > Metazoa > Chordata > Mammalia > Rodentia > Hystricidae > Hystrix > Hystrix cristata. The sequence continues at coordinate 13,794 of PVJO010024939.1, forward strand.
TGCTCTGAGGAGCTGGAACCCTCAGGCTTCTGCGTCTCAAGGGAAACAGGACCTAGGTGTCCCAGGAGGAAGAGGCCTGTACCTAACATTCCAGAACCCCAAGGGGCAATGAACTTTGAATCTTCATGGGGTCGGAGTTGACTCTGGGGTCCCAGATTCCCGGTTCCCAAGAGGACTGTAAACCTTGGTTGCTAATTCTTGGGTAGTGCGAAGTCTATATCTGGAGGAGGGAGCAAGGGGCGAATGGGAGAGCCTTGGACTCGTGGGTCTCTTGGGGAGTGAAGCGATGTCTGATACTTGGTGTCTAGGTCTCTGGTGTAAGAACAGAAATGAAGAGAGAGAACTAGAGTTCTGAACTTGGTAGGTTGTGAGAGGGGCCAGAGACCGCGAATGAGACCTGGGTGTGGAAGAGCAAGAACCGGTACTTCAGAGATGCCTCCCACCAGTCCTTCATCCTGACAGCTGCCTCTCTGTGAGTTTGCCTGGGAAGGGTGTGACTATCCTCATCTTACAGGTGCTGAGGGATTCAGAGGACTGCGGGTGTGTTTCTCTCCTGTAGGGTGTGCTTTCACTTTTGTTTTGTCTTGGTTTCTTCTGTCATAATAAGTTTAACCCTTTTGGCCATGGCGTTTTGTGCACCTGCCTTTTTGGAGAAGCAGCTGTCCTGCTGCAATAGTCTAGACATTTTGGTGTGACCTCCTGGGGTGTCCCCAAGAGGCTCTGCCATCTGGTGCACACAAAGCGTGCATCTGCGAGAAGGGTTCCCCCAGAATGGCTGGGCAGGCACTACAGACTAGGGGACCCCGCCAGGCAGGAGTGAGCCAAAGGCAGAAACCGCAGTGCCTGCAATGTCCTGTGTCAAAACTGGAAAAAGGGAACTGACAGATGGGAGAGCAAGTCTAGAGAGGGCAGGCCAGAGGCCCAACAGCACAAAGCAGGGCTCCATGTGGTCTGGTCGCTGCCTCTTCTCAGTGTCTCCCCCATCCCATCCCCAGCCATCCTGAGAGGGCTTTCTCATGTTTGAGTAGGCCACATTGGGTCCTGCCTCAGGACATTTGCACTTGCTCCTCTTACCTGAAATGCTGTACCTCCACAGCTTCCCATGACTGGCTCCTCAAATGCTCCCTCAGAGAGGTCTTCGTGACCACCCTAACTGAAGTAGCTCGCACAGTCCCATTTCTGATCCTGGCCAGTTTTTTTTTTTTTTTTTTAGAAAATATTACTATAAAAATATTTATTTATTTATTTATTTGCCCATTGATTGGCTGTTTGTTCCTTTGCCGGTCACGTTCTCTGGTGCTATGCCAGCATGGAACAGTGCCTGACACCCCAGAGGTGGTTAGTATACAGGTGTTATTTTTCCTCACTGATCAGTGGCAGAAGTAGGGCTGGAATTTAGATCGTTGTCCTCTTGCCACAAAAAGGAAAAAGGAATAAGAGCAGGAGAAACAAGTACTTAGTCGAAGAGAACCCCCCAGTTTGAGGTCGGGGGACCTAGGAAGTAAGCATGGTTTTGTAAACTGTCATTCTGTGTCACTTGGGCCAGTGCCTTAACTTCCCATCTCTGGAATGAAAGGGCTGGACCGGAACCACGAACACTTTGGAGATCCTAGTTTCCTTGACAGCTGAGGCCAGGGGTTACCTATCTGGGGGCAGACAGCTGGAAGATGTCAGCTGCAGCTAGAACTCTCACCTCTAGCACGGTCTGTCCACTCAAAGTCGAGATGGCCGTGATGGGGAAAGCATTTGATGCTGTACTGCGTGGGCCCTGGCTTTGTGTGCTAAGCTCATGAGGCCACAGAGGAATCCCACATTCCTCCTTGTCTCGCGCCAGAGAGAGACATATGCCCCACAGAAACATATGTCACTTTAAATGTTCTACTAGCCAGAGCAAGAGTAAACCGGTGAAACTCACTGTAATATGTTGCATTTAACCTGATATTCCCCAAATATTATCATTTCAACATGTAATCAATGTTTCAAAGGTAATGAGATATTTTACATTCTTATATGGTAAGTGTTCAAAATTTGATATGTACTTAAAAAAAAATGTTTTTGGTTTTGTTTTTTGGTTTTTTGAGACAGGGTCTTGCAATGTAGTTCAGGCTGACCTTGAACTCACTGTGTAGTCCAGGCTGGCCTTGAACTCATGGTGATCCTCCTGCCTCAGCCTCCCTAGTCCTGGAACTACAGGTGTGTGCCACCACACCTGGCTCTTGATAGGTACTTTACACTTACAGCACATCTCAACTCAGAGAATAAATTATTTTTGAAAATGCTGGACTTCTACTTACACTTCATAAAATTTATAAGAGAAGTAGATTCACATACCCAGGTTGTCCCAGTTATATTGAATAGTTTGTCAGTAATGGAGATGAGTAATCAAGTTCAAGTAAATTAAAAGCAAATAAAACAAAATTCAGTGTCTCAGTTGCACTAGCCATATTTCAGGTACTACTCTGTGGCCACAAATATTGGGCGGTATAGACCTGGAACACTCTGTAAAGAGAAGAAATCCTATTAGCATAGCTGTAGGGTCAGATAGTCACGCAGCGAATGCTATCTCACACGTGTTATTGTGAGAATTCACTGTGCACGCACACGGACATGCACGCCCACAGAAGAAGTCGGGCCCACTGGGAGCTCAGACGCTGGTCCTGTTGCCCCTGCCCATGCCCTCAGCCTTGGGTGGCACCAGGATGCCTCTAGCCTGGGCTCTTCTGTCGTCCCCATGCCTTTACTCACACAGTGCCCTCCTCTTTTTCTGCCACTCTGGCACCCTCTGATTTGGTCCTGCCTGACAGCTGTGCTGTCTGTGTTGCTGCTGAATTTCTCTCTGCCCTCCTGTCAGCAGAAATCAGGCCAGCGATCATATCGGAGGAAGCACGACTTGGTGTGTGTGCGTGTGTCTGCGCCCGTGGAGGAGCACTGGTTGTGTTTATGTAGTTGTGTATCAGCACCCTTGGGTTTCACAATTCCTCTTCGGGGTGGTTGCATTTTACATGATGACTTTTGATGGAATTCAACTTTAGGTTTTGTGGAGACTTAGAGTTGTGAGGGAGGCATCTGTTTCTGGGAGCCTCGAAGCAGGAAACACTAAAACTCCCTTACGGACAGTTGACTGGCTGCCATCAGGGTGTGTCCATGTGACAGCTCAGGGCTGGCACACCCTGGAAGGCAGGAATCCCAGGAAATGTGGCCCTCCTGGTGTTGCCATTACCAGAAGAATGGGCCCCAAAATGTGGGTGAAGCATCCTCATCACCATAGCAGAATTTCGTACATTTCTGGGTAATGATGGTGGGACTTATTTCTGTAGTAATGGAGAAAGATGAAGGACAAACCAAGGGTGTGGACGGCCTGTTGTGTTTTTTGGAGGAATGAATAAAAATGAGTAGAAATCTTGTTGTGTGTTATTTTGGGGCTCGAAGGGAAGAAAGGACACTTGGGATTTTGACTGAGCTGAAAGCCTGGACTCTGGGGCTGAGGGCGGGGACTCTTGATCCTGGAAGAAGAAGGATGGTGGGAAATCTGCCAGGAAAGAATTCCTTGGGCAGGGATCAGGAGGCTTTACCTGAAGCATCTGAGCTTTGCCATCCCAGGAGTGGGGAGGAGTGGACTTGGTCACTGTTAGGAACTTGGGATCTGTGATGGTTAAGCAGCTTCCCTCTAGAACCATTGTGACCCATGAATGTCCCATGTGGTTAGCATCTCTGTAGCCGTGCCCTTGGGTCATCCTCCCCCATCCTCACTCTAGACTTTGGTCACTGGGACAACAGCAGACATGACGTAAGCAGAGGCTTGAGGAGTGCTTGTGCGTTGAGACTTGCTCTTTTGCTGCCCTTGGGACAATGCCACATCAGCAAGCCTGGGCTATGGGCTGGGGATGTAGCTTAGTGGTGGAGCACGTGCCAAGTATGTGCAAGGCCCTCAGTTCAATCCCCAGCACCGGGGTGGGGAGGTGGCGGCCCAGGCTTATTTGCTGGGTGACCCCAAGACACAGCTGGCCACCCCTCTGAAACAGCAAAACAGCTGCCTAGCTGGCACCTCAAACAGCAGAAGCAGCACCCAGCTGGTCCCAAACCAAGCTGCCAACACAGAATCATGAACTAAATAAAAGGAAAAAAAAGGTAATTGTACAAAATAACCATGATGAATATGATCATTATGTATACAATGTACCAATACATGCTTTTGGTAAAAAAAAAAAATTGAACGGTAATTGCTTAAAACAAAACAAGGGCTGGGGATTTAGCTCAGTGATTAGAGTGCTTGCCTTGCAAGCACAAGGCCCTGAGTTCGATCCCCAGCACCACCAAAAGAAGAAAAAAAAAAAAGGTGATTGCTCTAAACTACTAAGGTTTGGAGTGGGTTTTTTAATAAAATGAAAATAACTGATATAGATTTCTTTCCTACATGTGATGTGATGGTCTCTTTCTACCCCCAGCATGACCCAGAGATTAAAATCTTTAAACTCCTTCCCTGAGTCTTAGGTGCATTTCCTGAAAACAGTGAGGATAATAGTGCTTCTCACATGGAGCTGTTCTGGAGCTAAAACAAGAAACAACCTCTACCTGGGCGTGGTGACACATGTGTGTAATCCCAGCACTCTGGGAGGTCAAGGCAGGGGGGTTGGAAGTTCAAGCCCAGCCCCCGGCAATTTATTGAGACCCTATGTCAAAATAAAGGGGGGAGGGTATTGGGGATGTAGCTCAGTGTGAAGGTTCTGGGCCTGTCTTTTTTAGACAGCAGCTCACTATGTATTTCAGGCTGGCCTTGAACTCACTGTGTAGCACAAGCTGGCCTCCAATTTGCTGCAGTCCTCCTGCCTCAGCCTCCCATGAGCTGGGATAACAGGTATGTACCACCACACCCAGAAATTCCAGGCCTCTTAGAAGCCGTGGTGGTCAGGCTGTTTATGAAGCATCGCTAGCTTTCAGCTTTCTGATCCTGGGGCAGAACTGCACTTCCTGGTCCCCATGTGATTTGGGTAAGGCCAAGTGACTAGCTCCATCCAATGAGTTGATACTGTTAAGTCATTTCTGGGTCACAGCTTTTATAATCACATGTGAGCCTTTCCTGGGCTCATTCCTTTGACATAGAAATTGGTCATGCTCGATCTGGTGGCTGCTCTGTGACTATAATGAGCAGATGGTGCTAAGTTAAACAAGTTGAGTGAAGGAAACATTAGCCTTTTGTGAATAAGCACTCAGCAAATATGCCCTCTTTTCCCTCCCACTCTCCTGCTCCATTGATTTTGGGTTTGGCCGTGTGACTCACCTTAGTGGAATGTTAGCAGTCCTAACCTCAGCAAGGGCCTTAAATATGATTGATTCTTATGCTGCTGGATTGATTCTTATGCTGCTGAGACCTGCAGTGAGAACATCTGCCAGGGAGCCACCGATCCAGAAGATTGTGGAAGCACATGGAGGAGACAGTTCCATCCCCAGCCAAACCAGCCAGCATACAACTAGAAATGGAAGCACCCTGCTGGCTCACAAAACCTTAGAAACAGGAATGTCTGTCCTAAATCACAGATTGGGGATGGTTATTATAAGGCATTATTGCAGCATTTGGTGACTCACACAACTTTGTTGTTTTAAACCAGAGATTAGGGACTTGTTTGTTACTGTAGCACAGTCTAGTCTGTCCTGACTGCTGCAGTGTTTAGCCACCTGCCCGCTAATGGCCACACAGTAAGTGGCAGCTATTATGATGATTGGTATTTATTCAGACATTGTCTACAGAACCATCCTTCTCTTCAAGGTGGCAGGCACTGCACTAGGTGGTTTTAAAGTTGCATTTACTTCTTACAACAACCCAAAGAGGTTGCAACTATTGACATTCACATTTTGCAGAAATGAAAACTGAGGCAAACAGAAGGAGAGGTCAATTGGGAGAGCTGATCAAGGACACTGAAGTGTGACAGACTGAGGTTCAAATCAGGGTTCTGACTCTTCCTAGCTGACCCAAGCTAGTGACACTCAGGATTTCCCTCAGTTTGTTCATCTGTAAAGTGGAATAATATCAGTTTTGTAGAGTTGTTGTGATTGTTCAAATAGGTGTGGGAAAAAAAAGAGGTGTGGCAAAGAAAAACCTGGCACAGGGCCTGGCAACTAGTGTCCCTCCATAAAAGGCAGGCCCTTCCCTCTCTTCCTTGGAAAGAGGGAGTCAGAAAAGAAGACTGAGGCCTGAACTCTGTGTTCTACCTCCCTGAGATGCATCGTGTCACAGGGACTCAGGCTTGCTCTGTTAACTTTAATTTATAAGCATGTGGTGGGCTGTGGGCTGAGGACAAATGGGGACCTCGAGCCACACATATTCCTTGGTCCTTCACTCGGCTCTGCCAGAGGGCAAGCTGGCTTCATGGCAGTCGGCCCGGTGGAGGAAGTAGTAGTAGGAGGCCGAGGGCACCTCAGCCCCAGCCTTAGTGTGGCAGGCACTCTTTGTGGCACAGCCTCGAGTGGCAAACTTGGCACTGATGATTCCTGGGAGGAAGATTTCAGACCGGAATCAGCCCCTTCTTCTGTGTAACTCAAGAGTTCCACCCCTCCCACCTCCTCCCCTCCTCTCTTAGAACAGAACAGTGGGCCTCTAGTCCTGGACCACTGTCCTCTCTTTCAGACCCAGGCACCACTCACCAGCCTTCGCTCTGCCCGCCAAGTAGATGCAGTGGGTTTCCTGGCCAACACACTGGGCTAGCTGCGTGGCTCCGCATGTATCCCGGAAGGGCACCACGCAGGAGGGGCACCACAGGCCATTCACGGTGTGATTGTACTGGGGAGCTGGGATGAGGTGAAGTGTAAGGAAGACAGGAGACTTAAGCCCTGATTCCAACCTCCCCCAGACCCCGGGGGCACACTGGGCTTGCTAATGGACTTTGCATTTTACAGGTAAGGAAACAGGCTTAGAACCAGCCAGGCTTTTGGGGTGGGGCTGCCTCAGCAGGGCCGAGCCGACACTTACGGGGCACGGAGCCACGGTTGCAGCCATCGCTCTGGCAACAATGGGTGTTGGTCACCATGTAGTTATTGGGTCCCATGGTGGTGGACACGTAGCCCGAGTGGCAGTCTCTGGACTTCATGCAGGCCTTGACGGTGCTCACATAAGGGCCCTCTGTGGAGCGGGGGCAGGAATGGAGGGCAGGTGGCACTGGCCCACTGCTAACTCACAGTATTTCCTAAGCCTGCTCCCCCCAGCCCTGTGACTACCGTGGGTGGTCTCTTCCAGCCCCTAAAGTCATACTCCTCAATCTGCCTGTTCTCGAGTGGTTTATTAGGTAGCCCTGCCTTCTCTCTACCATGAAGCCTGGTTGGCCTTTGGTGGTCTCCCTGTGGCCCCTGTAGCCAACACCCAAGTGCATACTGGATGTGGTCCCTTCTACCCACTCCACTCCACCCCACCATACTTCTCTTGGCGTCTTTTCCAAGGTGCCTATGGCCACCCCTGTGCCTGTGTAAAGGTGGACTCTCCAACCCTGCAAGACTTTTCCCCCTCGGTCTCCTCCAACAAACCCCACGCTGCCCCCCCCCCCATATCCCTGTCTCTTGGATTCTTCCATGGTCAGTCCCCAGACTTCCCATCGATGGTCTCTGGTTGACCCTCTTGGCTATCTCCTCTGGGGCGGTCTCTTCCGGTCTCCGTGTCCCCCCCTCCACCATGTAGTGGTCTTTCCCAACCCAGTCCAAAGGTTTCTGGTCTTTGCACTGCCCAGGACTCCTTTTCACCAGGGGCTTCTCCCGGAAGGGCTCTTCCAGCCTTCCAGCCTTCCAGCCTTCCGGGTCTCTCCTTTACCCGCCGACCACGTGTCACAGTCTTCTACCCCATCTTCCTTTCACACCCCTTCGTGTCCTCACAGTTTCTTTCTGCTGTCAGAATTGATCTTCACGGTCACAACCTTCCTCGTGTCCCCCCCACCCGCCCCCATCAGGGGATCTCTCCTGGGGCTCATAGTCTCTTTTCCCTGTGGAACAACATTCCTGCCCCCCCACACACACACACTGTGGTCTCCTCCATTGTTCCCACACTTTCTCCGGTCTGAGGAGGGCTCTTTCATTTAAGTTATGCCCCCCTCTCCCTTCCATTTCACTTATTGGCCTCCCCATCTCCCCACCTCTACTTTGTTATTATTATTTTTTGAGACAGGGTCTCACTATTTGGTTCAGACTGGCCTTGAACTCACTATGTAGCCCAGGCTGGCCTCAAACTCCCAGCGATCCTCCTGCCTCAGCCTCCTGAATGCCGGGGTTACAGGTATGAGCCATCACACCTGGCTCTACTTCTCTTTATGCAGATTTGCCCCATACTTCAGTGATACCTTCCCTCTCCTGTCTCGGGTGCTTACTTTTCTGTCTCTCCTCCTACCCCAACATCATTTGTCTTTCTTCAGGAAAGGTCCCTTCCCTGATCACATTCCCCAACCCAGCGCAGCCCAGTGCAGCCTCTTCTTTCTCTACCGCCTGCACCCCATCTACCTCTTGCCTGTTAGATTCTTCTCTCTCACTATTTTTCTGTTCCTCCACATCTGTTCCTCACCGCCCCTTCTCATCTTCAGCATCTGGTGATTCTGTCTCACTATTCAGCTCTCTTCCCCTATCTAGGGATAGCCTTTCCCTCTTCCCTGCTGATTTTCCTTCCGTGTTTCACCTATCCCGAGAACTGTGAGGACCTCCTCCACATTTTCTGCCCTTCACCTCCACCCCTGCTTTCCCACGCCACCCCCCCACTCCCACCCATCCACTCCCACCTCGCGCCTGAAGCCACGCCCTCCTACTTTCGTGGGACTCGCTCACGATAATCACACATGTGTCTTTGCCCTGCTCGCACTGCCTCAGTTTCCCGCTGCACGTGTTCTCTGGTCCATTACATACTTCACAGGTCAGACTGCACCCTGCAGCATAGAGGGGGAGGCTGGAGTTACTGGTGTGGTCTTCAGACCACAAATTCATCATTGAGGTTCAGAAGGGTAAGAGAATCCGGCGTGGTGGTGCATGCCTGTAATCCTATCCTTCAGGAGGCTGAGGCAGAAGGATCACCGCGAGTTTGAGACTAGCCTGGGGTACATAGTGAGTTCAAGGCCAGCCTGGACTACACAGTACATAGCAAGACCCTATCTCAAAACAAACAAAAAGGGTAGGGGAGACAGGCATTTGCCTATTGAGGGAGGAGGAACCAGCGTCACCCTGGTTTTTCATGGGTTGGGCATTGATTACTGTCCAAGGAACTGTCCAGAGTGTGACAAGGAAGCCATGTTGATGCCAGCAAAGCGGCTTCCAAGGGTGGGAAGTGACTCTAGTGTAGAGCCTGTTCACCTAATTACAAGGCTGGGGACTTTGGATGCCAGGGTCCTCTGAGCCAGCTCAGGGGCAGGGAGGGATCGTGGCAAAGTTTTCCATGGAGTTCTATGAAATTTCAGGTCCAGCTGGTTTTTGGGTGTCGGGTGCGGAACTTTGCTCCTTGCAGGTACTGCATAGTCTTGCCATTATGTATTCTGGGCTACCCTTAAAGTCACTATGTAGCCCAGGGCTGAGCTCAAACTTGCGGCAATCTTGTGCGCCAGCTTCCTGAGTCCTGGGATTACCGGTGTGCACTACCATGCCCAGTTTAAGCCTTGTTGACAGTAGGAGCTCAGGCAGAGGTACAGGAGGCCAGGATCTGCATCCCAGGACAAGGAGAAGTGAGGATCATGAGTGGAGGGCATGCAGTTCTTGGTTCTGAGAGAGGGGACAGTTAGAGGCCTGGACACCTGAGTCCTAAGCAAAGTTAACTGCCTGGACTCCTGCATCCACCAGTAGGAGGACAAAGGGGCTGGGTGCTTGAACTGCTGAATCCAGACAGAAAGGAAATCTAGCCTCCCTTTGAAAGACTAATTGATTTTAAAAGATTTCCCTCTCTAATCAAGCTCTCATCTGATTTCCTAGAATTTAATTGTCTTATTTTAGGACACTGCCTTGTGGGACAGCGATTCAGAGCCCACCACCCCCCTCTCTCTTGGAGCCGGGTACATGAGTTGCTCTTCCCCTTACCCCAGGCTTTGTCCTCCTTACCTGCTGCCTTCTCCTTGATCCGAATTCTCAGGGTTCTCCCCCTTCCCCCCGAGGACCATGTCGAATGCTCTCTCACAGCCCTCTTCCTTCCTACATTCCAGGAAGGAATCCAGGTCCCCTGTCGCTTACCGAGACCCATGAGGGTGCAGAGCA
>PVJO010024940.1:0-23512 GCA_004026905.1 Hystrix cristata
CAAAAAAATACTGTTAGCAATTTCTGTATTTCTTTCTCTCTCCAACACCCAATTTTACACAGTCCAACTCATCAACATATTCTGCTTTTGAGGACACACCTGGACAAGTGTCTTGTCTTCACCTTACTCATGGGTATTTCCTCTCTGCATCTTGAACTTGGTTTCATGTTTAGAGAAGTCTCAGTCAAAGTCCTCATGTCCCTCAACCAATGGCTAGAAGAGGCATGAAAATACACACACACACACACACACACACACACACACACATAGAGTCTATTAAATAACTTTTTAAATGCCATAAACAAAAAGGTAAGACAAAATACGATGAATATCTATATCACATATGACAGATAAAAGATTATTATCCTTAGTTCAAGAACTCATATAATTTATTTCGAAAAGAATAATTCAGTCTTCTGAAGGTGTGAAAAGTTCTTAACCCCAGATCAAAATCTAAACAATAAAATACAATTTCTCTTATAATTATTGTAAAAATGAGAAAAATCACACCACCCAATATAAGAAATTTCAAAATGTTTCATGGACTTGATTGTGTAAAAGCTTTCTGATATAAAGAGACTTTAAGCTCTAATAATTGTTTTCTCAATTAAAATATATGGTGTGGAAATAGGCATGTAAAAATTTTATTTCGAATATTTACAAAAACAGAAAAAATTCAAAAGTGGGAGAAAGATAAATTGGATATATCTATATGACATGGATAAGACAAAAACTTTTAAATTTATGTTTTAGAAGAATATTTTAAAAGCATGAAAAATGTTCAAACACACTAAATAAAGCAACTATTTAATACACTGGCTCTTGAGTATGTAAAATATATACGAGTTTGTGATCAAAACATAAGATGAATGCTTAAATTTTTTAAATGTATTAAAGTAAAAAACACATTGCCTTTAAACCCCTGAAAATGTTCCTCCTTGCTTTTAAAACACTTATTCCATCATTCTTACCACTTTCAGGAGCAGTTCTGAGCATCACCTTTCATATTTTTACAGGATGTGATCAAAAATACAGTGAATGCTGTTGCCAAATGCCATTCAACAGAAAGGCAGGCTCATAAAAATATTCTGGCATGTCCTCATCCACCTGATTCACTGGAGCTGGCACTGTGTGACATCTGACTCTTTCCCAACTCAAAACGACCAAGAAAAGTAAATGTTTTGAGTGAATTTAGTGTATCATGGTAGCCATAACTGTGCAACGAAATGCACGAACGAGGGCTTCCAGAACTGCTTCAGAAAGTGGCACGAACAATAGAATAGGCGTGTTTGAAGCCAGGGGGAGTATTTTGAAGGGAATCAATGGCAATGTGACTTTTAGTGCCATAATTTTGAAAACTTTAAACATTCACTGTATTTTCCCATCACACCTGGCGTTATCTGTGCATACAGCCTGAATGACTCTGATTAACCAGTGAGCACAAATGTATCAGTCTATCCACAAGCTGGACTTTTACTTCTGGTGCGATACTGTGCACTCCCCGCAGACAAGTCCTCCAGCTGGTAACAATTATTCATTGAATAAAATATAGAAAACAACTGTTTGAGGGTTCTCAAGAGTAAAAAGAGCCAGCAGACTATGCAGGGAAGTTGAAATTTGGAGAAGTAACTGGCACACGGGTGAGTTGTCCTTTTTTATTTTTTTATTTGAGAGCAGATGGTAGCATAAAGAGGTGCATTGCAGCTGGCTAGAACTTTGATAGGTGATCCACTGTCTTTCTGGCTGGAGGAACAAAGGAAAGATGCCTGATTAAATACAGTTGCCAGAAAGTGCAGGCAGAGAAGATGGTTCTTTAGTTTTCTATGTGGAAAATCTACAAATCCAGGCTAACTCCTGAGCCTGCACAGAGTTAAGATCTGAGAACTACTCCTGGTGTCTTATCGTTTTGTCTGTGATATCTCAACATGGCAAACTAATCCAATAGACGATAAATTCCAATTCATGTACTAAGATGCCTCTCTGAGCACTTGGGTAAGGGACACAGACACTTTGACTAGACTTTCTCTAAGAAAAAGGCAGTACTTATGCCTTGCATCTAACTGGGTTAAATGCCTGCTAAAGCAAAAACATTCTTCCAATGAATGTACCAAAGAATAAAATCTATATAACATAATGCTTTAAATGTCTAAGATATAATAAATGACTCAGTATACAAGGAATCAGGAAAATGTGACCAACTTTCTCGGATAAAGGCGATCAACGCATATCAACTTCAAATGTTTCTGATGCTAAAATTATTTGACAATGATTTTTAGACAACCACTTTATACTCATTGAAGTAAAGTTAAATATACATAAAATGGATGAAAAGGCAGAAAATCTCAGCCGCGATATGATAAATATAAAAGAGAACCAAATATAAATTATAGAAATACATAAATTTGAAAAAAATGACTCAAGGAACTTCACAATGGAATAGATAGGACAGAGGAAAAATCAGTGAAATTTAAAATATATAAATAAAAATTACTTGAATCTGAAATATTGATTGAAAGTTTGAAAAAAATGAACAGAAATTTAGGCATATGTGTGATAATGTAAAAAACTGTAGCATATATGTATTTAAAATAGTAGCAGGTGGCAAAAGACACAAATAGGCATAAAATGTTATTTGAAGACATTGATCATTAGGTACACAATGTATCAATACAACTTCTTGGTAAATAAAATTTTTTAAAAATTTTATTTTAACTGAAATATTCTGAAATTTGGTGAAAAACATACATTTATAGATTTGAAAAGATCAGTGAATCCTGAACAAGATAAATTCAAAGATTACCATGCCACAAACATAGCAATCAGCCTACTGAAAACCAAGGATAAAGACACAATCCTAAAAGGAGAGAGAGAGAAATGCTGTATTATTTACAGAGCAATGATTTAAATAACTATAAATTTCTCTCAGAAACTGTGGGCATGACAAGACAGTGAAATGATATTTTTCATTTTTTTTTGAAATGATATTTTTGAAGTGTTAAAAGGAAAAAAAACTTGTCAAACCAGTTTTCAGTATCCAACAAAAATATGTTTTCAAAAATAAATGCAAAAATATAAAAAGAAAGCAGGTTAAAAGGACAGTCTCATTGCCAGAGGAAACACACTCTAGGAAATTCTTTAAGAAGTCCTTCAGGCTGAGGGGAAATAGAGGAGAGATAACATGTCATATCAGGAAAAATTAAGAACATTGTAAATAGTTAATATTGGGGGATAATAAAAAATCACATTTTTCTGTGTAAGTTATTTTAAATATGAGTACTTAAACCATGAATTATAACAATTTCTTATGTTTCCTAGTGTATGTAGATATAATGCCTATGACAACCATCCCATACATGATTGCTAGGACAGAGGTACGAGATGATAGCAAGAGTTCTCTGTTTTCTGCAGAGAGGTAGAATATTAATTATTACTGCTAGATAAACATCTAAAAACATACAAAGATGCATCGCAAGAACAATACAAAAGAAAATAGATACATTAAGATAGAATACTAAAAAAATTCAGATAATCCGAAAGAGAGAAAAGAAGAGCAAAGGAAATTTTATTAGTTCAAACTGAGTTAAATACTCAGAAATGTATGTGTCATCTGGAAGAAGCTGGGGAGGAGAAATAGAAAAATAAAAATCAGAGGAAAAAGGAAAAGAAAGAATGAACTGGAGGGTCCAAATCTAACCATATCAATGAGGACTATGTTTGTGAGATGCAGCCAAACCAGTGTTAGTAGAAAAACTTACAGCTTTTAATGCTGACAGTAGAAAAGACAGAAGGTATAAAATGAATGTCCCAAGGTAATACTCGAACAAGCAAGAAAAACCGGAGTTAAGATGAGTTATATGCACTTACTAACTCTACACAAGAAATGTAAACATGTACTGCAAACATGTGCTAATAAAAATTTTAAACAGAAATGAGAAAAAGAGAAACAAAGAAGACACCATGTATTCTATTGTTGTGTGACAAATTACCAAAATTTAGTAGCATACAACAGCATATCTTTATGATCTCACTGTTTCTATGGGCCAGGAGTGTGAAACACTTCAGCTGGGTTCTTTGCTTAAGGTTGAACAAGAGTGAAATTCTGGACAATTATATGAAATGGAGACAATTACATGAAATGGAGCTACCTCTTCATATGGAGGTTTGACTAGGGAGTGATCCACAGCCAAGTTCCATTCATCTCCTTACAGCTCTGTGACAGAGATTCTCTTCTTGCTAGCTGTTGACTGGGAACCAGTCTCAGCTCCTAGCAGCTGCCCCTTGATAGGCATTCACAGTACAGCAGTGTTTTTCTTCTTTGAGTCCAGTAGGAAAATCTCTCTGGTGCTTCACCTCTTTTGGAGGGATGATCTGATTAGACAGCATAGGATAACCCTTTTCATCAACTCAAACAGTAATTTAATAGTGGGACTGAAAGTTTGTGACAGTCACAAGTCTTGATTGCACTCTAAAAAACAATATAATACAAAAATATGGGTCATCAAGGACAAGAATCTTGGGAGCTATCTTAGAATTATGCCTACCACACACAAACTAAGTATAGGGAATGGAATAGTAAGGATAAGTGGAGAAATCAACAATATAGAAAGTAGAAAAATAATCAATTAACAAAGACAAAAGGTGGATCTTTGAAAAGGTCAACAAAATTTAAAAGTACTTAGCTAGAGATGTAAGAGGAAAAAATTGAATCCACACATTGCCCCGATTGAGAATAAAAGAGTACTTAGCACTACACATACTTCAGACATTAAAAAAAAAACAAAAAAACAGGAAAACAAAATGTATGGGAACAAATTTAACAATTATATGAAATGGATAAATTTCTTGAAAAAATACAACATATCAAAATTATCTCTCTCACACACACTCACACACACACGTACACACACATGCAGAAGAACACACACACACACACACTATGTGAATACAGGTGAAGTATCATTATCCAAAATACTTGGGAACAGAAGTGCTTTGGATTTTAAAATTTTAGAATATTTGCATATACATGATGAGATATCTTGGAGACAAGACCCATAATGAGGTATCTTGGATAAGGGATTGGAAAAGGTAACCTTTTCAAAGGCAGAATGTTGAGAAAATGGGATATATGTATAGGAAAAAGTTAATGTCATCCCTGATCTCGTGCCATATGTAAAAATCAGTTTCAAATGCATCATGTACGAACAAAAGAGCTAAAACTATTACATTTCTAAAAGAAAATCTTTATAGCATTTGACTACACAAATCTGGTTTGATTAAACCAGTCATATAAAATGTCAACTCTAAGAAGAAGATGGTAAGTTCCCTCAGATTAAAAACTGTGAAAGACAGTTAAGAAAATATAAAGGAAAGTCACAAATTGGGAGATAGATCATAATCTGGCAACATTTTCTTATATTGTAAAATTTAAAATTTTTTATTTATCTCTTTTCTCAACCTTTCCACCAATAAGCTGGAAGCATCCTATGGAATTAACAGCAAGTTTATAAGAAAAAAATGAATATTATTCCTCGCAGTGTATATGACACAAAGGTGTTTATGTTAAATGGGTAATAGACCCAAATGTAAAGATAAAAACTTTCTAAAAAAGAATAGGAAGAAATTTTTTGACTATCTCATATAAGAAACAAAAAGCATAATGCATGAAAAGAAAAGGTCGGTTAATTGAACTATATCGAAACTAAAAATGTTTGTTCTTCAATAACATTAGGAAAGTAAACAAGAAGTTATAAACAGGAAGAAAATATTTGCAATACGTGAATTAGGCCACAATATATAAAGAATTTGTACAACTCACTAATAAAAAGACAAGAAAATTGATGCAGTAAAGAAGATGTGCAGGGTTTAGACAGACAATTCACAAAAGAAGATCTGCAGAAAGTCAATAAGGAGTTGAGGAGATACTGAATATCACTGGTCATCAGGGGAATGAAAATTAATAGCACAACTAGATCACATCGTACCACAGTATACTCCACACCCATGAAAATGGCTAAAATTAAAGGCTGAAAAATGTCAAAGGTGAACAAAGCTGCAGAACAACTGTGACTACACACACTGCTCATGGAATGCAAAATGATCCTGCCATTTTAGAAAAGATGAAGGCAATGACCCAACAATTATACCTCAAGGTACTTGTCAAAGGCAATGGGAACATATTACCACACAAAGTTTTATGTATATCACGTTTTATTTTCAATAATGACAAGTGAAACATCCACCGATAGGTAAATATATCATCAGAACGCAGTACAACTGTACAATGGACTATTATTCAGCAATAAAAATAAATACATGGTGGATACATGAAACAACATGAATGAACCTCAAAATTTTTTTTGCTTCCTGAAAGAAGCCAGATACAAAGAGTCCATATTGTACGATTTCATTTATATATATTTTCAGAAAAGCACACCAGTGATTGATTGGTAAGGAGGTGGGGGAAAGACACATTGCTTAGGTGCTTGGGGATGCTACAAGTATTTGAGATCTTGATGGTGGGGGTGACTTTGTGGGAGTACACACCTGTTAAAACTCATACACGTGTACACTTTAAATGTGTACTTTATTATGCACAAATTATTCAATAAACTTATAAACAAATAAAGTGTAAAGAAAGAAATCATACTAATGCCCCCACACATTGATAACTCTACGTTTCCCTCTTGACCAGATAGAAATGTAACTCTTGGATTTTCTCCAAACACTCCTTAGACTCTCCCCGACTGCTTACAAGTACTTCTACTTATTTTGAGGACCGGGGTAGTGAGTTCTGGGAGGAAGTCTCCGATTCACACAGAGCTAGTTTGTGCACAGAGAGTCCCTGAGATGTCCCCTTTCTAGCTGCCTAGATTTGTAAATTCCTGGCGCTCTTCTTCCCTAAGACTGCTGTCCTTAGAGCTACTTCACTGATAGACTCCCCTGGACAATAACTGTTGAACCCTTCAGGACTCTGCCTCCTTCCTGCCTTCTTTCCTAGCCTGGAGCTTTTCTCTTGCATATGTCAACAGAGGAAGTTTTCTTTTATCTCCAATCTTCCAAATAGGTTTCCATAGCAGGCGCAGAGCAACGTGGCTTCCTCCCCTCATATAGAGCAGTTTTATCCTTCCTGCGACCCCCAGGAGGAAAGCATTTGGAGTGTATTTTAGGTGCATACAGACTCCACCTGGCCCACACTGGGCCAGGTCCACTGTTCGTGATCGTGTTTGGTACTGAGTACTATGGAAACACAACACATAAGCCCTTCTTTCCTAACAAAAAAATATGCATTCCCTCATTAAAAAGAAAATGAATTTTTTTCCTCAGTGAATTAGCTTCCTGGCTGAATTCATTAGTCTAAGATTAAAAACTTCAAGTTAGATTGCATTTTGATACATGCTATATACTTTCTGCTGTCTAAGCCATTGACACCCAAGGGGAAAAGCATAAAATCTGAAATACACTTCATATTTTTATGCTTGAGTTATTTTCAAGGTTTGCAAAGCATTGTTGTGTTATTTACATAAGGTGATGAACAATGGCAGGTGTAAGGTCAATGATGTCTATAAATTGTACCACTTCATGTACACCGATGAACTTACTGGCTTCTTTTCTTAAGGCCTAATGTTTTAAAAGCTAGCAAAAGTTTCATGTAATACCAAGTGATTAAGGCTAACAATTTCAATTATTCCTTTTCTATCTCAGAGGAAACTAAGCAAAAGTAATCCTGTCAATTTTCCCGAAAGTTAAGCACAATGACCTATGCAGATGATAGACCCTAAATATTTGTTAGTTAACTGGGGACTAGATGAGAATTATTTGACCAATGGGGGTGATACCTTCCTGTGGGCTTACTGGTTGATCTTTTGCATCTCTACCTCCACTGCCAGCTCAGGTCACAGGCTCCTGAGTGGACACGAGTTTGCCCCCTGAGTCATATGAATCATTGGATCTACTAGTTTGGTGCTAATGAGATAATAGATCCAAATAGTGAGTGTTCAAGTAAAGCAGTAAAACTCAGCTGCTACTGACAGGAAGTACATTTTATCCTGAGACAAATGAAGAACACAGCTTCTGTCTGGTTGGGGTGTCATCCATTTATGTCTATCCTGTCTATCTATCTACCTATCCATCTGTCTGTCTGTCTATCTAAAAGAGTATTTAGAAAGTCACTATACATTAAATAGAATGAATTATTTTTAAAATAACGATGTGTATCTCATGAAAAAACAGCACATATGTAGATAGACAGAAACACATGTTACTTCATGTAACATTTGGCATCGCTGGGAAGAAAATCTCCTTAGAAACAGATTTGATAAGCCTCCCATACTTCTAGCAATTTCAACAGAGTGACTCAGAAACTTATGCAAATAATATTAAAATCCTTACAGACAGGAAGAACCATTTTAACGCAAATTGCATACAGAATGATCATTGAGCGAAGACATAAAGGATCAGTGAAGTAAAACCAAGACAATGAAAGAAGAGAACCTTCACACTGTTTAGTGGGATGGATTAGAAGCTCATAATAGACCAATCCTAAATAACATTGATACAACCTAAACTCTATGAAATTCCTCTTATAGCACCGTTTGGTTCTTTTGCATTCTAGTATCATCCTTGTAGAGAAAAAGCAGAGTAGTGTGGCAGTTGCAAACACAGATTCAGAGTTGATCAGATCTGAGTTTGGATTCTGCTTTTATTTGCATATTACTTTGGATAAGCCCTTCTGCTGTCCTCTGTTTCCTCTGTAAAATGGAAATGATGATGCCTAGAATTATTTGTGTGTTTACTGTGACTATACAGGTAAAGCCCTTGTGACCATGGCTCGGCCAGCTCCTCCTCTATTCCTGGAATAGAGCCCATTCTTGTATTGAGAAACCAGCACTTGCTCAAATCCTGCTCCTTCTGTTCTTAGAGAACACACAGACCCAGAAGAGGTGGCAGGCCTTTTGCACAGTCTCGCTTCCCCGGTACCCCAGTGTCCATGGAGCAGAGTCTGGGAGAGAAGGCTGGTGCATGGTTAAGAGAATGAATGGAGGGAAGAGTCCAGCTGCTCCCTTGGTCTCTACAGACCAATCTGAGGAATGGGCTAGTGGTCTGAGGCTGCAGTTGCACACAAGACATTCTCATAGTTTCCTGCAGCATCTTCGTGGGCACTCTGTCTCCTGCTGGCCGGCTCTGCAAAATCGTCTGAGTGGACCTTCTTCAACTCTGAATAAATGACTACAGGTCCCTGGAGAGAAATTCACAAATGATATGCACCTGAATACAGGTGAGGAAGAGCACAGAGAATGGACAGCCAGGAAATGTGACTCACTTTATCTTCCCGAGGCATCCTTGGTGAATTTGCTGTTGGAAGGGAATAGCAAAGAAACGTATTAAACTCATGTAGCACTGAGCTAGATGCTATGAATACGTATGTGAAAAATTCATGGTGTCTCTCCTCTCAGAGTTTATGAGGCAGTGGCGGCAGTGTGGGCAGTTAAGAGGGAATTAAATGAGGTTATAGGAGGAGCAAGAAATGCCTTCCATTTTGGGCTCACACTTGAGATGACTTTGGTCAAAGACCCCTTTGCTGCATCCGGTTTGCAATGGCCACCCCACCTCTACTCGTCTGAAACTTAGCTCACCTAGATTTCCATTTGTATGCTGGGTGTTCTGGATCTGGGAATAAATCGAGTCAGTATTTCCAAGATTTACTGTAAGAAAACACAAGCTATTATGGTTGGCTATATTTAAGAGCCCACATCCTGGACTCTCCTTCTGGAAAGGTTTAGGATGTGGTTTCTTCCTCAGTGTGTGGTGATGTTAAGAGGTGATAGGACCTTTACGAGGTGGAGCCTGGTGGGAGGTCATTGCCAGCTCCTTGCCTCGCTATGCGGTCTCCTCCTCCCACCTATTCTCCTGCCTCTGTGATGCCATCTTCCACGAGTTCTTCAGAGCTGATGCCAATGCCAGGCCCTGAACCCGCAGAACTATGAACTAAATAAAACTTTGTATATAATACCTAGCCTCAGGTATTTCATTTTAGCAATGAAAAATAGACTAATTCACCTTCCCAAACAACAGTTCATAACCACTTTTATCCCCAACACAGTACTAGGAATTTCACTTTAAAATTGAGTATCAAATGATCCTGAGTTACTGCTCAGTCCCTCCTTCTTCCCAGCTCATCCCTGGATTCCTCTGTTCCTCAGGAAGGTCTCACCATTGCTGTATACTGGCTGCAGGTCCATAAGGGCTAGTGGCTCAGAGTGAATGGAGGGTCTGGACAAGGAAGGCTCCTGATGCTCGTTGGGACCATAACTGTAACAGAAGGGGAAGAGACGATGGATAAAATGTGTTCATGGGTTACACAGAGTCTCAGGGAAATTGATATCCAGAAAGGCAGAGTCTAGCATGATTCATGTAAAAATATTGTGGCCACTTCTCCATGAAGGAATGTGGCACAGGGTGGAGCCCAGGGCAGCATCATAGGGCAGGCCAGAGAGGGCAATGTCAGAGGATAAAAGCCTGCAACATCAGGCCCATTTGATAGGGTAAAAACTCATATTCGGCTAATTTTTAAAATTACTATCAATGAAAGTGATGCTTGGACATTGATATACAAGAACTTCCGCATTCCCACAGAACTTGTCTTTGTCTTTTTTAAAAAGGTCTCTTTCAACTTTCTACTGTATGTTTCAATACTCTGCCTTTCCTGTAAGACATCCTAAGGGTTCCTTCTACTGTCATTTTTCTAATTTCATTTGTTTGTGCAGTTAATATTGTGGATTTCACAGTGCTGGCAATTCATAATCATTTGCTAAATATGTGAGCGGAGGAACAAGATAGAGGGAATGAACGAACAGTAGCCCTATAAAAGACGATGCCATGAAGCCCTCAGCGATCCCTTCTGGGCAGGAGCACAAGAGGAAATAGATAAACGAATGTGAATAACAACACACATTCTGTGTAAAAGTAAACATAGTGATTATCACTCACAAATGAGTGAAAATAGTCGTCTAACCACATTTTTGGATTTTGTAAGAATGTTACCATGTTAATAGGAAGAAAGTTAAAGCTTTCAAAAATGTACATAACTCTGTGTTCCTGTTTTGCAGAAATAAATAAATCATAAGGTATTGGTAGTACAGGAAGCAGAGACTTCACCTAGGTGTCCCAGTGGCGGAAAGTCCTCCTGCAAAGCAAACAAAGGAACATTACTGCTGAGTGATTTGTGTGGATAACAGGCTCAGTGTCAGAAGACTGTCTTCAAGAAAGCAGGTTCATTTTAAGATCTCGGATACAGCAAGTCTTGGGGAATAGCCATCTCACCTCCCTTGTCAGGTTATAGGTGAGGAAGGTGGGGTTTTGAGAGAGATCTGTCCAGAATCACACTTATTCTGAATCATTTAAAAGTCAGTAAGTAACAGCAGTGTGAAAAGCCACTGTAAGTAGTTATGAGAAAGTAGCAGAGGTGAGACAAGAAGCATTTAACTTGGGGCCGAGGGCTTCTTCCACACTCACTCCTTTATTTTGACTGCAACCTGATAAGATATAGACAAGTAGATCAAGGGACTTAAAATTAACACAGAATTCTTAAATATGATTCAATGGAGCCACCACTGTAAGCTCAGTCCTTTTTTTTCTAATTATGACTCCTGCAAATCCATTCCAACAACACTGAAACTGCATGTCATGTGTGCACATATTTGTTTTTCCATACCTCCTCTTTTCTTCTCATTCACCTAATTTCAACCTCTGGTACCTTCTGTGATGCTAATTAAGTGACTTCCTCCATTGCATAGCACTATGAGGTACTAAAATTAATGTATTGTAATAGTCTATTTCTGTTTGTCCTTAACGACCTCCCTGATAATAGGGTTTGCTACTTGAGGCTGCAAATCACCTCTTAATATTTTGTCTTCTCATTGCTATACCTAGCAGTTGAAAATATTCAATGAAAATTTATTCATTGAAAAAAATTAAAGTACAGTATGTACTTTGAACAGTGAAAAAGGTGACAAGTTGACAATTTTACAATGTAAGTCTAGCCTTGAGGCCTATGCTATCAGCCTCTGTCAGCAGTTTTCCATCATCACAGAAACTCTGAAATCTTTCTGTACTGGCCCATGAACTTGCTCCCTGCCTTTGTCTTTTTGCTTTGTTTTTGTGAGAGGTAAAAATATATTGATTTCTGTCATATCAACATGTTATGATATAGTCATGCCTGCTCCTACAGCTGACTTCTGAGACCCAAAAGAGGATTTTGTGTTTTTTACCTTTTAAAAATCCATTTTTCACCAGGAAGAAACATTTTGATCTCACCGGGCTTAGAGAACACAAATCATTGCCCATAGTAAACATACTAGACTCGGCTCCTCTGAAAAAGAACTAATACCTGCAATCCCTGTTTGCCAGGAATAGACTCCTGTGTTAATCTGTAGGGGTACGATAATGATTTGGCCTGTGTGACTCTCCGTAGAACAATGACAATACACATTAATCGACAACCAATATCTTCCCTGAGGGTGAATTACATCTGGGACTTAATTTATCTCTTCTTTTGTAAAAGAAAAATGAGACCTAGAGAGGTAGCTATTTACAATGAAAGCTACTTTTCCCTGTTAATATATGGGCCCAGAATAATGCCAAGCAATTTACCTACGTTTTCTAGCACCTAAAATGTACATAGTATTATGATCACCATATTGGTGAAGAAACTGGAGTGTGCAGAGTTTAACTGACTTGCCACATGCCAAGAAGCTGGCAAGTGTTTGTGCTGCTAGAATTTCAACACAAGGAGTTTGACTATAGAATCAAATTTTCACTCTTTCTGATAACTTTTAGTTAGGATTCACTTAGCCAAGAAGAGCTCTTTACTTTTAGAAAAACCAGAAAGACCCGAGCTTCTTCCTGAGAAAAATTGGTCAAGCCTCAAGCCAGGCATAGTGGCACACACCGGTAATCCCAGCACTTGGGAGGCTGAGGCAGGAGGCTCACCATGAGTTTGAGGCCCTCCTGGGCTACATAGTGAGTTCAAGACCAGCTTGAAACACATAGTGAGACTCTGTCTCAGAAAACTTAAAAAAAAAAAAAAAGCAAAGATCTTTAAGAATAGAAAGACAGACATGCTCCGCGTGTGAAATATTATAATTCATTAGTGACCTTGTTATCTAAAACAACAGTCTTCTGGAACTGGAAAGCAGATCACCTGGGCTTGTGTTAATGTGGATCACATAAAATTACCATCAGTCTCTTTCTTTCCCTTGTGTTGTGCTGAGCTGTCTGATTTTTAAGTACTATCAACTTCTGCACAGAGATCCTAATGTCGTCTTCTAGTACATCACAGATGAGTAAGTGACACCCCAGACAATCAGACAAAACAAAAAAAACTTTGAATGAGGGGCGACCAGCCTTCCACAGCAATCAAGGTAGAATGGCTGGAGTACAGGCTAAAAGGTCCCACTGAGCTCTGGCCCTGCACAGCCGCATGACTCTGGAAAGTTTCCTCAGCTTCCCAGCCCCGTGTCTTCATCTCTGAAACAGCTGTGATTACACTGGCTGGGATGAACCTATTAAATAGTTAGGGACAGAATCCTCCACCTATCCTCATCCCTAGGTCCCCACAAACATTTAACAACACTCACACAAAATGTTGCAGATTTATAAACCCAACTAGACCCTGCTGTACAGACGTGATGCCAGCACACAAGCCCACACAGTGCCCTACACTGCAGGGAAACGGTGTTCCATCGCTGAAGGGGTGCTGCCTCCAAGACCCCAGGAGCCACTGTGCCTGCCCTCTGCGGGGGTGAAGACCCCCCTTCCCTGCCGAGTGCCTCTGAGGCCACTGCCTGCAGTCCCACCAGAATCAGATGCATGCCTCCTGGTGCCCCTGCTGCTGCTGCTAAAGGTTCTCCCTACCAACAGCAATCTCCCCTGTGGATCCTGGAAACACATCCCGCCATGGCCTGCACCTCGGGCACTGCCACTACTGCTACCAAAGTACTGGTCACAATCAGTGATTAGCATTTGGTCCCTAGTTCTTGAGGTGACATGCCCACAGTGGCCTCCATCCACTGCAGAGTTGCCCTACTACCTCCACAAACACCTGTAGTTTAAATCACTGAGACACCAGCAGACTGCTGAGATGTTTAGAGCTGAGGAATTCACATGGAGTTGTTTACACCCACTGAGAAGCAAAGGCAAAACATTCCACCCAAACTTCCTATGACTTATCTACAGGATGATAGTCTTTGACTATGAAAGCTACCACATAAAATTGCAAGAGGCAATTGTTGCACTATATGTACTGACATCCATGTAGGGACAGAAGAAGCATGAAGAAGCAAGGAAATAGGACAACCATGAAGGAACACAATAATTCTTCAGAAACAGACTGTCAAGCAAAGGCAATCTATGAACTTCCTATAAAAGAATTTGAAATAACTCAGTGAGCTGTGAGAGAATACAGACAGATATTTCAGTAAATTGAGGAAGACAATTTATGTGCTGTATGAGAAATCCAAACAAGAGTTCAATATCATAAAAAAAGAACAAAACAGAAATCTTGGACCTGAAGAGTCAGTCAAAATAAAAAGATACAACTGAGAATTTCACTAACAGTCTAGTACCACATAGCAGAAAGAATTTCTGAACTTGAAGGCAGGACTTTTGAAATGACTGAGTCAGACAACAAAAAAGAAATAAAATAAAAGAGGATGAAGAAAGTCTATGAGATTTAGGGAACACCAGAAGTGAAAAATTACTCACATTATCAATATTCTAGAAGGAGAGGAGAAAGGAAAAGGTATGAAAAAATCCATGTAATGAAAATATATCTGTAAATTTCCTTATCTGCGAAAGAGATATGTATATCCAGATCCAGGAAGCTCAAAGAACACCAAGTAGACTCAACCAAAAAACGTACATATATGTTAGCTTTTCACGGCTGTGACCATACCCTGAGAAAAAGAAATGAAAGGCTCGTAGTTTCAGAGATTCTGGCCCATCATCAACTGGATCAATTGTTTTAAGCCTGTGACGAGGCAGAACTTCCTGGGAGGAGGGTATAAGAGAGAACCCTGCTCACCTCCTGATGGCCAAGGAATAGAGAAAGCAGGAAAACCCCCAGAGGCCAGGGACCAGGTATAGTCCCCAACATCATGTTGGAAAGGAGGAAGTAGAATCATCCTTGTTTTCAAATGACATGACCTTATTGGTAGGAAACCCTGTCCATCAAAAACAACTGTTGTAACAGATAAGCAAATTTGGTAAAATTGAAGAGTACAATGTCAAGCAAAATATAAAAAGGCAGTAGTAATTTATACACCAATAGAGAAATGGCTGGAAAAGGAAATTTTGAAAAAGGAAATTCCATTTGCAATTGGCACAAAAATAAATAATACTTACGAATAAATTTAACCAAGAGAGTAAAATATCTCTACAGTGAAAATTTAAAGATACTAATAAAAGAGATTATGGAGGACACACAACACATGCTAGAAAGACATCCCGTGCTCATGAATTGGTGGAATTAATACTGTTAACATTTATAATACTCAAAGCAATTTGCAGATTCAATTCAATTCTCACTAAAATGCCAGTAACACCTTTCACAAAACTAGAGGGAAAAAATCACAAAATTCATATGGAGCCAAAAGAGATCGAGAATAGCCAAAGCAATTTTGAGCAAAAAGAACAAAGCTAAAGGTACCATAACATCTGTCTTCAAAATATAATGCTATAATCAATTACATAAAACCTAACCAACAGAAGAGAACACAGAACCCAGAAATAAATCTATATCTTATAGCCAAACAGCTTTTTGCAAAAGTAACAAGAATATATAATGGAGAATGGACAATCTCTTCAATAAATCATGCTGTAGAAAATGGTACACATATGCAGAAGAAAGAAACTGATCTCTATCTCTTGTCATATTAAAGAAGAACCAGCTCAAAATGGATCAAGGACCTAATACAACACCTTGAACTAGTAAGAAGAACACTTGTGGAAATACTCCAAAATATTGGAATAAACAAATATCTTTTGGATAAGATCCAAAAACACAAACACAAAAAATAAAACAGACAAATGAGATTATATCAAACTAAGAACTTCTGCACAGCAAAGAAAACAATCCAGGTGATTTCAACCTTCAAAATTCATCCTATCAATAGTCTAAGAAAGAAAGCCACACAATTATCTCAAACAATGTAGAAAAACCATTTGTCAGACACCTAGTTCTATAAAAATTCTCAGCAAATGAGGAAGAATAGGGACTTCCTCAGCCAGATGAAGAGTATCTATTAAAATATAATACTTAATGGTGAGAGATTGAATTGTTTCAACCCTGAGATCTGGGCAAGGCAGGAATACATGTTGTCTCCACTTCTACTCAACATTGTACAGAAGGTTGTAGCCTGTACAATAAGTCAAGGAAAAGAACTAAGATCAAAAAGGAAGGAGTAAAACTATCTTTATTAGCAGACAGTATGATCGTCCATATAGAAAATGACAAAATTTACAAAACAGCTACTAGAACTAATAAGTGAGTTCAGAAAGGTCTTGTGATTAAGCTATAAAAAGTAATTATAAATCTATATACTAGCAACAAACAATGAAAAATTGAAGTTTCAATCTTACTCTCTGTATTTTATCCAAATTTTATTATATTCGATTGTTACTCAAGCATATCAGTTTATGGTTTGTACCTATGGCCATTATCTACTTTTTGCTACAAATGGAAAGCTTTGCTTTTCATCCTTTTTGTTTTCAGTAGGCTTTGGAATGGAGGTGGAATTGGAAACAAAACTCTCATTGAGAACTTTAATCTACCTTTTTTGTTATTGTTGCCTATAGGAAGAGTAGTAAGACTGGGGGCCTACTACTTGGAAAGGAATAATTGACTTTTATAGGATGCAACACCCAACTCCAAGTTCTTAGAGCAAGCACAGAAGACAGACCCACCTGACTTCCTCTGAGTCCTGAAGTGGTACAGCAAAGCAGCAGCAACCGCAAGGCCGAGCAGCCCCCCAGTGACTCCTGCAGCCACAGGACCAGTTCTGTTCCTGGAAATTCCTGAATGGGAAGATTTATACTTGCGTTCCAACGACAAAAACTAGATATAGGCAAAAATCATGCAAATGAGAGCCAAACATCTATCAGAGCAGATATTTGACAGGTTCTGGCTTCTCCATTTGAGAAACTGCACACAACCTGCAATTTTTAAAACAGTGACATATGAAGAATGGTCACCAGCACATAAGATTAAAATTGATTTCCTTTCCCTCCCCTGAGGAAATCAGCAACAATCTCAAGAAGCCCTAAGCCTGGGGAACACATTCAGAATCTCTTTGACATTTGGTAGAATTTGAATTGTCTTTTGGAGAAATGTTTGATTGCCCATAACTGTGGTTTAGTCTAGGCTCATTAACCCACCTGTGACTTGGAGCGTCATCACCTCACTGAGCTGGGCTCCCAGGCCATTGTCAGCGTCACAGGAGTAGTTTCCAGCATGCTCTCTGTTCACCAAGAGGCTGAAGGTGGCTCCTCCTCCTGAGGGAGCTGAGCTGCTCCCCAGAGTGGCATTCTCATGGTAAAACCGGTACAGGATGGGGGGAGAGCCCCTCAGGGCCTCACAGTGAAGCTCCACCACGTCTCCCACCACAGCCTGGGCCCCAGGGGACCTGAGGGTGAGCACAGGCTGGGACACCGGAACTGAAGGAAGAAAGAAGTTCAGTGACAGTTCTGCCTAACTATATATACGAGAGAACTTAACAAAATAAACGCAGCATAATTTATGGTAGTAACATGGACCTGGATTCAGGAAAACCTGAATTGGAATTCTGTCACTGCCTTTTATTAGCTCTAAAATCTTGATTTTTGTTTTATGGTACCACTGAACTCAGGGCTTTGCCCAGGTCAGGTATGTTCTGTACCACTGAACTACACATCTAGGCCTTTTTTTTTTTCTTTAATTTTGAGACAGGGTCTTGCTAAGTTACTCAGGCTGCCCTTGAACTTGTGATTCTCCTGCCTCAACCTCTTAAGTAGCTTGGAGTATAGGCTTGTACCAACACACCTGACTATAATTTTGGTTTTTAAAAATTTTACCTAGGTCTAAGTTTAATCTTTTGTAAAATAGATATAATATATCATAAGCCATTATTATTAAAACCATATATATAAAGTGATGCTATCATTATTGATAGAAATAACTAAAATCAAGGGTCATTTCTGAGCAATCCTATTTCTGAATCTTAGCTCAAAGACCAAGACCTTCACATATATCGAGATTAGGACTTCATTACTCTTTACCCAATTACCTTGCTTTATTTTTCAACACAATACGTAACATCTATCCATCCCTTCATCCACACATACATCCATCCCTCCATCCATCTTTCCATCATTTTGTATATTTGATTACCTTAACAGAGTTTAATTCCATAAGAAAAGGGACTTACCTGTTCTTTGCTGTATTTCCAGCTCCCAGGACTTTGTATAACATGCAATAATTGCCTAATATTTGGTTGCTGTATGGATGACTAAATTGATCTAGACTGACACAAAAATATCCAGATGAAGCACTAGCAACAATGATTTCCATTTTCATTGATGTTTACAGAAATAGGACAGCCAGTAAGCGAATGGGAAGAGGATCAAGAGATGGACAGGGAGGGTAGGGAAAAAAAGTTGCAGCTTGGAGTAAAGGGGACAGTAAAAGGATTAGGATGTGTTCTATAGATAGATAGATAGATAGATAGATAGATAGATAGATAGATAGATAGATACCAACTCCTCACGATGAATGTAATCATTATATATTGCAAACATTTACTTAATAAAAGATATTTTAAAAGAATATAAAACCATTAATGTGGAATATGAACCGTAAGATTGCTGTTTGTTCTACGTTGTGAAGAAAGTAGATGAGCCAGTCTGTATTAAGGGTTTTAGATATAAACTGTGTGCTTTATTGGGCTGGGAGACTTGGTAAGGATCTCAAGCTCTGCTTTGCATTGGCAACTGGCTGCAGGGGACAGATTGTAAATGTGGGGTCATGCACTGAAAAGTAATGATTAGACTTGGAAATGAGCCATATTTTAGCTGCAAGAAGGATG
The DNA here is from genome assembly GCA_004026905.1 of Hystrix cristata. Classification (NCBI taxonomy): domain Eukaryota; kingdom Metazoa; phylum Chordata; class Mammalia; order Rodentia; family Hystricidae; genus Hystrix; species Hystrix cristata. The sequence continues at coordinate 19,116 of PVJO010024940.1, forward strand.
GCACCTGCTACCTCATCATAGTAGAAATGCCAACTCCTGGTATTGGAAGTGTAGGGTTGCTATTACATCTAAACAGATAGCTTGAGTTTGATACTTCTGTATACTCTCTGAAATATGCTACTACTAGATAGACTGTATGGATGCTACTACTAGACAGATTGTGTAGGGCCTCAGAGATGTCTTTATTTGGTTCTTTGTGAATCTCAGTACATGTTTCTACCCAAATCTCTGAACTTCTGCATTTTAGAAGGAGAGATTACCAGTTACTTGTATTGAATGCCTTTCACAGGAGTTCACTGCACCTCTGGGATCCATATGTATCTTCCTCTTAAATCAGAGAAGTCTATGACTAAAAGAAATTGGGGAAGTAATAAAAAAAAAAGCCCTACCAACTAAGAAAAACCAAAACCCAGTGCATTTACCACTGAATTCTACAAGAACTTCAGGGAAGATCTAATGCCAATACTCCTCAAATCCTTTCTTGAGAAAGTGCCAAATCCTAACTACTAGACCACCAGGGAACGAATCCTTTAATGAAACTGAGAGGAAAAGAGTACTGCCAGACTCAATCCTGGAAGTTCGCATTACCCTGATTCCAAAACCAGACAAGAGTCAACTAAAAGAGAAAACTACAGGCCAATCTTTTAAATGAACTTAGATGCAAAAATCCTCAACGAGATACTGGAAAACAGAATGCAGCAAATGATCAAAAAGATCATACAGCATGGCCAACTAGACTTCATTTCAGAGATGTAAGGATGATTCAACATACAAAAATCAATAAATGTAATACATCATATAAACAGAAACAGGACAAAAATCATGTGATTATCTCAATAGCAGCCGAAAAAAACCTTTGAAAAATCCAACACCCATTCATGATAAAACCCCTAAGAAAATCAGTATAGAAGGACCTTATTTCAATCTGATTTTAAAATTTTATAAAAAAAATGTACTGCCAATCTCATATTAAATGGGGGAAAAGTGAAAGCTCTTCCACTAAAATCAGGAACAAGACTAGGATGTCCACAGTCATCACTCCTGCTCAATGTATTACTCAAAACTTTAGACAAAGCAATTAGGGAAGAAAAAAAGATACGAGGGATATGTACAGGAAAGGAAGAAGTCAAACTATCCTTACTCAAAGATGACATGACCCTTTACAGAAAAGACACAAAAATTCCACCAAAAGACTTCCAGAATTAATAAACAAATTCAGCAAGATAACAGGATACATAGTTAACACACAAAATCAATAGCATTACTGTACACCAATAAGGAACCCACTGAGAAAGACATAAGGGAATAAAATCATTCACAATAGCTTCAAGAAAAATAAAATATGTAGGAATTAACCTAATTAAGGAAGTGAAAGGCTTCTGTAATGAAAACTACAGAGTTCTGCAAAAGGAGATCAAAGCTCATACCAGATAATGGAAAGATAACCCCCATTCTTGCAAAAGCAGAACCAATACTGTCAAAATGGCCACACTACCAAAACTGATATATAGAATGAATGCAATTCCAACCAAAATACCTGTAGCACTCTTCACAGAACTAGAGAAAACAATCCTAAAATTTATGTAGAATCAGAAGAGACCCAGAAATAGCAAAGGCAATCTTGGGTAATAAAAGCAAGGCAGGAGGCATCACAACCCCAGAGTACAAGTTATATTACAAGCAATAGTGGTAAAAACAGCATGGTACTGGCATGAAAACAGACATGTGGATCCGTGGAACCAAACAGAGGATGTGGAAACAACCATAAGCACAGTAAGCCATTTGGTCTTTGGCAAAGGAGCCGAAAACACACTGGAGACAAGACAGCCTTCTCTACAAACATTGCTGGAAAACTGGCTAAAAACATGCAGAAGATAGAATTTAGACCCATGTCTTACAACATGTATGAGAACAAATAAAAATGGATCGAAGACGTAAATATTAAAGTAGCAACTGCCAGAATATAAAATAGGTAAAACTCTGGAATGGCTATAGGTAAGAATTTCCTGAATAGAACTCCAGCTACGCAAGAAATAACATCAAGAATTAACAAGTAGGATTGTACCAAATTTTTAAAAGTTCTGCATAGCAAAGGAAACAGCCAACAGACTGAAGAGACAACCTACAGGATGGGAAAAGTTTTCGCCAGCTCCTGCTCAGACAGAGGACTAATACCTAGAATATATAAAGGACTCAAAAGAATTAGACCTCCAAAAATAAATGACCCAATCACAAATGGACCCCTGAGATGAATAGACACTTCTAAGAGGTACAAATGACCAATAAATATATAAGAAAATGTTCATTAGAGAAATAACCATTAGGGAAATGCAAATTAAAACAACACTGAGATTCCATTTTACTCCAGAAGGAATGGCTATCATCAACAAATCAAATAATAACACATGCTGATGAGGCTGTGGGGAAAAAAGAACCCTCCTACATTGTTGGTTCAGATATAAACTAATACAACCACTATGGAAATCAGTATGGAGATTCCTCAAAAGACTAAAAATAGAAATTCCATTTGACCCAGCTATTCCCTTCTAGGCATCTTCCCAAAAGAGTCAAATACATCATATTACAGTGTTACTTGCTTACTCGTGTTTATAGCAGAACAACTTTTAATAGCTAAATCTTGGAAGCAGCCAATATGTCCATCAATAGATGAATGGGTAAAGAAAATATGGCATTTATACACAAAGATAAATTTGTGTCATTTGTAGAAAAGTGGGTCCACTTTGAGGCCATAATGTTAAGTGAAATAAATCAGACACAAAAGGTAAATTACACATGGCTTCTCTTATGTAACAAACCCAAAGTACATGTAATTTAAAGAGCAGAATAAAAAAATAGGTAATATAAAACAAGGATATAGATTTTTTCCAAATGGGAAGATCTCCGGAAGGAAAGTGGGGCTGGAGGGGAAGGAGAGGTTAAAACAAGTAGGATGTGTTATATACATGTAGCAACTCCTCATAATGAATAGAATCATTATATGCTGAAAAGATATACTAATGCAAACAAACTAAATTTTTAAAAAGAAAGACTAATATTTGATTTTTGGTAATTTTTGTTTTGTTTTGTTTTTTGATGCTCGGTAGCTATTGATTCCACAATACTTAGTAGACATTTTTTTAAAAAAAATGCTTCGTCTGGTAACTAGGGAGCCAAATAAAGAATAAGATTGGATGGAGGAAGGGATAGAAAATCACAGCAAGGAATGCTCTAGTCATTCTTTCCTGGACAAAGGAATTCAGAAATAAGGATTTCTGTTGCATGTTCCTTTGTCAGTAAACGCTGAGTTAACATGTGTCTGGTATTTTGGAAAGTCTCTGTGCTTCTTTAGAAAGACCGGGAGGGGTATATACGGCTGTCGAGGACACTGACAGGAAACCAAAGGACGGTGTAAATCACCGAATGTGAAGTCACGAGGAAGAGCCCCAGCCACAAAAATGTCACTCGAGCAAACAACCCAGCGGGGCTCCGTTTGTGGAAGGGACAGTCTGAAACACTGGGGCGTATCTGGCTTACCTGTGGCCCGCAGGCTCACTCTGCGACTGCGCTGGGCCCCCAGGCCATTGTCAGCCTCACAAGTATAGTTTCCAGAGCGTTCCACAGTCAAGGAAAGGTTGAAAGATGCTCCTCCTCCAGAGAGGGCCGAGCTGTTCCCGAGGATGACGTCCTCGTGATAAAACAGGTACAGGATCGGGGGAGAGCCCCTCAAGGCTTCACAGTGAAGCTCCACCACGTCCCCCACCGCAGTCGGGACTCTGGGAGCCCGGATGGTGAGGACCGGCCCAGAAGCTGGAACTGAGCAAGATGAAAGGGCTGTCACAAAAGAGTGTCCAAGGGTTCAACATGTTCATAACCCCACTTCAGGAGCTTAGAAATAGACACAGCCTCGATTGTTTCTGCTTCTCACTGACTGTACTTTCCTCTCCTAACAATCAGAAGAAATGTTCCAAAACCCTGAGAAGCAATCCAGGGTGATTTTGTTGTTTCCATCGCCACTCGTTCCTCTTCACAAAAAGCAAAAATGTTTTTAACTTATTTTGCCATTTTCGTGATGGCTTGGATAGCTTTTAAATTTTTTTTTATTTTTACCAAGAACATGCATTGGTACATTGTATACATAATGATCATAATCAACATGGTTATTTTGTACCTGTACACGATACATCTTGGATTTCCCCCCTCTTCCCCCCTTCCCCTCCCCTCCCTTCCATTCACCCACCCCTATTACTTTGCCTCCTTAAACATCCCGTGGCTGATGAAGATCTTAAACCTTGGCATGTGAGTCAAGACTGAGTAAAAGGAAACAGAAACTTACTTTTCACAGTGACTCTAATCTTCTGGCTGAGAATGGGGCCATTACTGTTGTCAGCTGTACAGTA
>PVJO010024941.1:0-23518 GCA_004026905.1 Hystrix cristata
AAAAAAAAAAAAAAGAAGGGATTTGCTTTCTTTTGACACTGCTGTCAAAATCTGGGGCACCCATGAATGTTAAGAGTACTAGAAAAGTAAAGGGACTTATGAGGGCTGATGTAGAGGTTAAGTAGTTCCTAGGCCCCTGGATTCTGTAACCAAGAAAACTGAGCCTCTGTTGGTCTTACATGATTACTGTCTTGCTTACTCTTCAGTTCGTACCATGGTTGCATATTTGAGGGGAACATCCTCTTTTCAAATATATAAATGTAGACAGAAATGTAAAACACTTTGGTCAAATGTACATTTTTCATGTTAAAACGTATACTTGGGATAGTCAAGACCACAGTACTCTTGACAGGGCATCTTCTTGATGAATAGCTTTTCAGTGGCTCCTTGAAAAGAATTGGACTTCACAACTATGGAGATATGTACATATATATATATATGGTTTCTTTTTTCTGGATTTGCTTTGAATACAGCATATGCCAGTTCCTGTGGAGTAGAGAGAAAAAAAAAAGCCTCTGAAAGATCATAGGAACTAGAACTGAAAGAGAGGCACTTTCATTCATAATTCACTGGAGCCACATATTGTTCTAGGGAAGAAGTGACACATTTAACTTGGCTTTATTTGGGTGAGAAGGACATTTGAAGAAAAATTAGTGGTATAAAGTGTATCTTACACGTGTAATTAACTTAGATAACCTCTACAGAGGCAGACGATATTTTTTGATTTATTAGCAGGTGTGGTTTATTCAAGTGAGAAAAAAGATTATTAAAGAATGTGCAGTGTGCTAACAGGCCAGCAAAGGTCTATGTGACAAAGTTGTCTTGAAATAGTTCACTCTGCTTCTGAGTCACTGTTATCTGCTAGCAGTTTCCCAGGGGCCCTTCCAGTTGTAGAAAACCTTTTAGAAGGCCACAGAGCTATTTACATATCATTTGCATTGCATTTACATCTGCTTCCCAGACCTTGCAGTCTGGTGGTAGGTAGTTTTCAAATTCATTTTTTTCCCATGTGTTTTCCTTAAACTTGCTTCTTCCCTTTCCATACTTTGAAGCCTCTTCTACAGAATGGAATGGCAGAGTGGTAGACCCGCCAGATCATACACCCGGAAACAGAGCAGAAAGACTCTGCCTCAAAACTAGTGGTCCGAGGGGCTGGAGATTTAGCTCAGTGATTAGAGTGCTTGCCTTGCAAGCACAAGGGCCTGAGTTCGATCCCCGGCACCACAAAAAAAAAAAAAAAAAAAAAAAAAAAAAAAAAAAAAAAAAAAAAAAAAAAAACTAGTGGTCCGAGACCAGTCTGCAGTGCTGATCCACAAAGACATTTAGGACCTTTCTCTGCCTCCCTACCAAATGAAATCTGTCTTTTTGTACTAATCAAGAGAGGTGCTTCAGCCCCTACTTCTGGGAGATGGAACAAATTCCAAAGTTAAAAAAAAAAAATCTGTTGTTAGATCACACAGTGCCAGTGCTAGCCTCCGCTTCAAAAAATTCAAGAAATTCAGACTTGTGAGGTGTAGGGTAGGGTCTGAGCAAGCCATCTTCGCCTCCAAGTCTGAGTCAGCACATGCTTCTGCCCTCAATAGACGATCCATAAACACTGATAAAACCGAATTTTCAACTTGTGTGTCATTTCTCTGTAAATAATTTGTCATTACGCCCAAGGATTTTTCCCCTCCAATGTCATTTACATTCATTCACTTTGCTCTGACAGTACCCTTAGTTATTACCCTAGCTCGTATCTTCTCCACATTACTTGGTACATCTTTGCCACCTGATAAGTACAGTATACAGTGATTAGTACATTGTAGTCTGAACTGGATTCTCCCACTAAACCATCCCATCTACTTTTAGGAAAGCAATCTTCTTAACAGCATTTTTCATTATGTCATTTGCCTGCTCAACATCCTGCATGGCTCCCTATTATCTTTTCTCCTGTGGCTTCTCATCTCACAGTTAAAACTACAATACTTAAAATGGCTGACAAGGTCGCACATGATCTAATCCCTTATTACCTACTTCACTTCTGGCTTACTTTTCATCTACCACACTGGTCTTCTTGCTGTTTTCAGCATTCTTCTGTCTCCGGCTGCCCGTACTCTCTGTTCTCTCTGCTTGGAACACTTCCCCTACATATCGTTATAGCTAGCTCCATGACCTTCAGTGGCTCTTTATCTCCTTGGTGAGAACTCTCCCATCTGCTCTGTTTAAAATTGCAACCCTCCTTGGTCCCCCCACATTATTTTACTCAATTTGTTTATTTATGTCTTCACTACTTAGACTATAAACTCAACAAAGGCAGAATATTTTTTCATTGCTATATCTGAAGCATTAACGTACTTCCTGGTACATATTTAGGTACTCAACTTTTCTTTTCTTTTCTTTCTTTTTTTTTTTTTGGGTGTTATTGCAAATATTGTCTGATCTATGGTTTGCTTCATTACTCATCTTTAATGAGTTCCCAGTTATCAGTATTTTGCTTAATGGTGGTGCTTCTGGTGTTGTGTTTAAAGAAATTCCTTCCTAGTGCTGAGAGCTCAGCAAATACTTGTTGAATGAATGCATTGAATGAATTAGTTTCTTACAAATATTTCCTTAGATCCAACTGACCCATTAGACCAGTGTTTCTTAAATTTTAATATGAGTAGGAATCACCTGCAGATTTTGTTAATAAAGTACAGATTCTTATTCAGGTTTGGGGTGGGGCCTGAGATTCTGCAGTTCTAACAAGTCCCCTAGGACATGAGAAGGTTGCTGCTGGTCCATGGACCATAATTTGAATAATAAGGGGATACAGTGGTGCATAGGTTTTGGCATTATACCAGCCATGTCTATTAAGACATAAGTCTTTATGAAGCTTGACGTATTTATGTATAAGGCTGTAGTTTAGAATGCTAATTACTATATCTTGCCATGCTTCCATTATAAGGACCTACAAGAAGAATTTATTTCAAGACTAAAAACAGAAGTAGGTATGCTCCTTCTTATACTTGATTGGATTATTTTAATGTGTCACATAACTGACTGTGTGTCTCACTTTGTGCTGGCTACTAGGAGGTATGTGGCCAAAATTACGGGCCATATAAGGTAATATAGAGTGGATGCTTTGTAACATGTATTTTTATATACCAACATTTGCCTCTGGATTTATCTAATTTGTTCCTTCCTTAGTTTATCTTTTCTAGATTTTTTGCTTTCCATTTGATTTTATTGTTTGCATGTTTATAATATTCAGACATAAAAACTATTTTGTGTATGTACAGAGAGACAGACATATGGACAGAGAAAATCACCCTATCCAAATAATATATTTTCATTTAGTTTGCCCCTCCTAGAAATACTAGCTTTGAGGGTTTGTTTGGTCACATATCTTTGAGCATTGGGGCACCGAAGTCCCAAGAAATCATGCCATACAGATTTATATTAGGTCTATTCTGCTTTCCACTAATTGGTAGAAATGTAATAAGAATGGTGGAGGGGTCAGGGGAGGCCAAGGACACCAGTTAAAATGACTTTCACATAGTGTAGCATGTTTGAATCTCAATTTCCTCACTTGTAAATGGGTTAATAAAAACTTCCTTGAATTACTTTGCCATTCATTCATTCATTCATTCATTCACTGGACATCGGGCTTCTCTCTTGTGCCAGGCAGCTTCCTAGATACTGAGATTCAGTACTCAACAACAACACAGAAAATAATTTGGTTGTGATAAGTGATCTGAAATAAGTAAACAAAAATGGGAGTACAGGTGAAATAGGGCAGGGCTGCCGCTTAGGGTGGTTTGGTAGAAAGTCTGCAAAAGGAATGTTTTGCCTCATCACTAGAATATGAGGATTAAGCGGCTGCTCTAAGAGTAGGCATTCTAGGCAAGAGTAAAGACCCAGGAGTATGAAATGGCTTGGAGGTCCCCAAGAAATGAAAGAAGGCCAGTACGACTGGAGCGAAGAGTGGGAGACAAAGGAGTTTAACACCATGAAAGGAGATGTAGGGAAGCTAAAATCAGATCCTGCAGGACCAGGTCAATCAAAGTCAAGAGTTTGCATTTGTTTCATGTTTTTAAAAGGGAATATATTGATCTTATTTATATTTTAAAAAGATCACCCTGGTTTTCTGAATGGAGAATGGATTGAGAGTATTAAGAATGACTAAGGGTTAGGGCTATAGCTCAGTGGTAGAGCTCGTGCTTAGCACACACCAGGCCCACGGTTCAATCGCCAGGACAAAAACAGTAGTGCAAGGGGAACTAATTATGAGGGTTGAAACTCGTTTCCTGCTAAGGACTCCTTTGTCAGTCTGGTAAAAGCTTTGGGAACTCTTCTTAGAATAACATTTTTAAATATATGAAATAAAACACATAGAATTAAAAAGGAAGCCAATTGTATTATGATTCAATTATCAAAACATTTTTAAAAATGTGTGATGCAATAGCATTTGTGTTTTTTATCATCACATGAAATAAGATTTTGCAATGAACCTAATGACTATGGTACTTTTGAAACAGTGTTGAGAGTCAGTGGTATTTTGAGACATCTTCAACGACTGCTGTGTGACATGCATATAGCTGTGATTTCTCTAGGTGACGAACTCACAGGTACTACTGGTAGTTTGGTCTCTGTAATAAATGGAAATGTTCAGTTGTTTAAATAAGATGGGAGATATAGATATGAACTTTCTCAGTTAAAGGGTACTGGTTTTAGATGGGCTTGTGCTGACTGCTCTTAGATAAAATGCCTAGCATGGTGCTTGGCACATAGCAGCCACTTCATGAAATCAACATTAGTCTCTCTGCCTCTACTAATAGAAAATTCAAGGTAATTCTGAACATCAGTCAGAAAATGATACTCAATTCAAGATATGTCTTTCTGCTGTGATTAGAAAAATTGCGAAGGTGTTAATTGGGTCCTTAGTGAATTCCTAAGGCAGGTGGTAAGCAGCTGTCTAAGTGAGTATGCTTTTAGCTGCAAATGATAGAATGCTCAATAAAATGTGTTTGAAGCCAGATGTGGTGGCATATACCTGCAGTCCCAGCACAAGAATGCTGAAACAGGGGCACTGCCTGATCCTGGGAGTTCAAGGCTAGCCTGGGCACCATAGCAAGACCTCACCTCAAAGAAAAACAACCAAGCAAAAAAGTGATTGAATGGAAATATTTATGACCTCATTTAAGAAGGAATTTAGAGGTGGGCTATTTCAAGATTAGTTCAGCAATTTAGAAGAGTTATCACAACCCACATCCTCTCCAGCTGCTTTCTCTGTTATTCTTGTGTGTGAATTGTATCACCTTTCAGCATTCAAGATGGCTGCTGCCAATCCAATCATCATGTTCCTGTACAACTGGAGGAGGAAGCTCTTGTTTTTGTTTTGTTTTGTTTTTTCCCCCAGCTTCTCTTTTTATTATGTAGAATGTTCTATCCTAGAGGTATTTCCCTTATGACTCATTGCACACCTCTTGGTCTCTGACCAGTTCTAGTTTCAGGGAAGTTGGGAAGGCTAGTTTCTTTCATTTCTAACTTTTAGAGTTGGATGCAGATTCTGACCAGAAAGAAAGAAGAAAAAAATGGCTATTGGGGGGTTACCAAAATGTCTGTCCTTTGCTTTCCCTTAGCAAATCTGGGAAATCAAGCCTTTACCTCCTTTGTCCATTCACATCTCCTCTCTTCAGTGTTTCTCTTCACTTTTCCGGATCATCTGTAAGGTGTTTTGTTTTTGCTTGCAGATGTCAATCAAACACAAGCCATGATAGTAACTATTAATTAAATTTTAAGCTGTTGAGTATTGGGAATACATTTTATGGCAACAACTATTTGCATTTTTCTAGTTTTTCTTTAAAACTATTACTATACTCACAAGGTAAATTCAGCCAGAGGCTACAAAACGAGCCCTCGTTGAACTAATAATTGTTGACTTTTTTCTTTTTCAAGAAATAATGTATTCAATACAATACTCATTTTTATCCAGTTACACAAAGATGATGTTGTACATGTACTCCATAGTGTTCTTGCTTAACCCTACTTTTATGCAGTTACACAAATGATGATGTTATATGTGTACTCTGCAGCTTTCTTGCCTAACCTTGGGCACCTGCACATTTTGCACACAAATATGTCTCTTTTTAAATACTGGTTACAGTTAATGGCTATAACATGACTTATCCATTGCTAATGAACATTTAAGTTCAATTTTTTTGCTATGCCAATTAATGCATATATATATATAAAATGTATGCATATAATATGTATTTACATACATATTTCTTTCTATTATGCATCTTGGCTTACTTTTGCAAGATATATACTTAGGATCAATTTTTAAAGATACAATTCCTGGGCCAAAGTTTACATATATGCTTTCATTTGATAAAGATAATCAAATTGCTTTCCAAAAAATTACATCCACTTTCATTCCCTCCACCAGAGTGTGGGATTGCCTGTGGTCTCACATTCTCTGCAACATTGGATTTCATCAGACTTCAATATAAGTCCAACTGATGGAGTTTTCTAGGGTAGAATATGACTGTCCTTATTGTCCATTTTAATTCTTACCAAACAGAATATATGGTCAGGACTATGCTCAGTCTTTGGATTTGAGAAATCCCCATTTTTAAGCAGGTGTATATTGCCCACTACCTACTTAAACTCTGAAGTTTGGCTTCAAATGACAGCAAGGCTGAAGAAGCTGGATTTTTAAATGCCAGGTCCGGTTTTTAATTGCCTGATTATAGACCTGCCAGAAAGTAGGACATGTTTGTGTGCTACAGTTTAACTCGTTTTTTACTCATGACCCAGAACCCTGTGAATGCTGAAAGAATGTAAAAGGAAATAGCAATGATTTATTACTTATTTTCACACACTGTTGTACTTCATGTGTGTTATGTCACATGTATTATATCACATATATGTATTTTTCATGTACTTAAGTGTAACTTTATTTGTAAAATTCTATTTTTCAATTTTTCGATTCAATGATTGCATGTATTTATGAGGTACAATGTGACTTTTCAGTACATGTATATATATATTGTAGAATGAGCAAATTAGTCTAATTAACATATCAATAACCTCACATACTTATTTTGAAATATCCATTATTATTAACTACAGTATATTCACCTTGCTAGGGACCAGATTACCAGAACTTATTCCCCTTGTCTAACTTATTTTCGCTTTTCCCACTCCCCACCCCACCTCTGGTAATCCCCATTCTACTCTCTACTTCTGTAAGTTTAACTTCTTTAGATTCTACATATAGTCAGACACAGAGAGGTTGAAGAACTTATGCAGGATCACACAGCTGGTCAATAGGAGAGATGGGGCTCCATCCCCACAGGATCCAAACCTGTTCTTTCCATTGGTGTTCCTCATACTTCAACATGCACATGAATGAATCCTGGGCATCTTGTTCAAAGTTAGGTTTGGATTTAATGGGTCTAGGATGAGGCCCAAAATTCTGTATCTCTAGTGAGGTTTAGGTGATATTTGTTGCTGGTCCATTGAGCAGACAAGTACAAAAAATCCAGATCACTCTTTTCCCAATTATGAGTTTTATCATTTGTCCTTGTGCTAAGAATGTCTTCTTCCACAGATGCCAGAATATTAGCTGTCCAGTTTTTAGTTTATGATGTGCCACCTGGCACACCTGCTGGCAGATTTGGGGATTCTGTTAACATATTGAATGAATGAGCAAGTGTATGTGTTTCTTTTTCCAAATAAATATAATTTTGCATTTTACACATAATGTTTTTTAATTTCCTTAAATGAGTCACATTCTGTTTTGAATTATTTTATAATAATACAAATAAAAACACTTTATTACAATACTCCCAGATCAGACATAAGATATGAGCTTGATACTACTCCTATTTAAAAATCATTCAGCTTATTTTACCTGAATGACAAAAGTAGTTTTTCTCCCTCACCTCTAAATTAATTTAAATTGAAGAAAGCATGGTTCATAATTTTCTTACTACTGAATAAAAATTGGGGGAATAAGCACAGTAAAAATTCCTTGTAAGTGTGTTGAACTGCAAATGTACAGAATTATTTTGCCAATAATTGAGACTCCTAGTGTTCTATAAGAAGGTTGTTTTAATGGAATTATATGTATTGACCTCTGAAAATGAAAATGATAGATTGTATTAATTTCTTATTAACTTCTTGGCTAACTTCACTTTTTCTGGTTAATTTAATGAATGATGTCTATCATGTGACCAGCACTTACACAATACACAGTGGATTTCCTCCAGGTGGTAGGTAGGTCCTTTCAGACTCACACAAGAGGCAAGATAATCTCTTGGCAAATTGACCCAATAGCCCCTGACGTGTCCAAGTAAGTGTTTCTCTTCATGATTCAGTTTTACCAACTGATCTCTTACCTACATTCTTTAAGTACGATGAGTCGGATGTTTGGTTTTTCTCATTAAAAATATGTTGTTCTCATGCATTATTTGTAGTATCTAAGTACCACTTATCACTTCCTAATTATTTTCTTTATGGATTTAGTAACTAGGGAAACCTATAAAGTTAACAGACCCGTTCTTGGGCTCTTAGCCACTTGGGTCAACTCAATTTTGAAGAAATCATTTGATACAGTCTTTCTTTTTTTCAAACTGAACAAAGGAGTACTATGTATAAGATCAAACTGCCCTTCCTGAACAGCTTTAATCATTCAAAACCTCAGATAATTGAATGACTTTGACACGTTGAAGTGTGGATATTGCTATCTGGGCCATGAAGAAGCCTTTCCCCAGATGAAAGATAAAGTTTTACAGACCACACTGGTGAGAACATATTCTAAATGAGAGGTGGCAAGACAAATATTGGCCATAACATTAACGTGCAGTTAGATGTTACTGTGTCCATCTGCTGGTTCCGTTGCTTTCCATGGAATGAATTCCCCCTGCTCAGTGGTGTGTTGAAATCTGGTGTCCATGGCAACCAAAACATCACCAATTTCAAAGCCAGCACTTTGGGGACCAGCTGAATCTCCATGCACACAATGACTTTAGGAAGGAGCCACATTCCTAATAGTCTTTACAATTATCCAAGGCTTGAGAGGTCCAGTGTTCAACCAGAAAGGAAATACTGTCCTTATGCACATGTTAGCAGCACATAATTTTCCTTTTTAAAAATGCTCTATTCATTCCTTGTGAGGCAAAGAGGATTGTACATGTATTACAAACTATAACTGTTGAAATAGGTTACAGTTTCATTGAAGGCATTGAAACAGGGTACTTAAGAACAGAGCTCTCAGATTTGAGTAGCCTTGAGGTCCAATTCTGGCTCCAGCACTGTTGCTGGTTGACCTTAGGTAAGTTGTTTAACAGCTCTGAGGCTTGATCTCCCTACCTGCAAATGCGATCGAAGCAGCACCTGTCTTTTAGGGGTGCTATGAAGAGCCACTGAGAATGTGTATGTAATGTGCTTAGCAGAGGGATCACTAGGCACAGGGGAATGATTTTGTATGTCAACCATTGTTTTATTATTATTTTGAGGGTATTACACTAATGTGAGATGAAACTTCATGTTGACTCAGTAGCATAGGCATGTTTTTCGGATATTTAGCCAGTCTGTCTGGTATTCCCTGTGGTGGTTTTCATAGCTTCTGTGTCCCTCATGGCACAGCAGAGCTTTGAGATTTTCACACAGAAGCCATAAAGGGCTGGAGGAAATGTCTTCTGCGCTGCCATGCAGGGGATTAAGCTGAGCTGCTCAGACAGATTATGTGTCAAAGTAAATTGATTGGCTGGCATCACCCTGGAAACATGAACTTGTATGAACCTGCCCTATGCCCTTATTCCAGGGAAAGGGCTCTTCTTTTTCCTTTTTAAAATTTTGGGTTCTTTACAGGCTTAATTAGGAAGTGGTTTCCCTGTGTTTCTGATCTGAACTTCTCTGAGTGCATTATCTTATTGGCTTAAAGCTGCTGTCATTTGCTAAACAGGTTATGTTGGAACACTTACTTCTTGTACTGCCCCCAGTTCTGTATTCTGAGTGGTGAATTTAAGGATCTCTTCTTGCTGTTAAGGTCTCTCCTTTGCTCCTAAAGATGATTAGCTTGCACGGCACTAACTTGGAATTTCAGAGGAATGTCAATAGTTGTGACTCTGCTGAAGTGACAACTTCAAGTGAGTTTTCCTCAGCAAATGTTCCAGATCATGTACATTTGGAAACTTGTTTCGGAAAAGAATTAACATAATTAATGACTTTTTTCAAATGTTTCTTCAATTGCTGGTACAGAAATTATCTCTTCTTGCATTAATGCACTTTCCTATTTGTATTAGAAGACAGTGTTATAGGCTTTCCATCAATTTTACAAACTTAAATATATGTTCCACCCTTTAACTTCTATACCCTATTTATATTCACTTATAATACTCCCAATATGAACAACTACAGTACTCTAATAATTTGTAATTATGACTTTCCCTTATTCGTAATCAATGAGGTGTCATGTATATTTATTAGTTCTGACAGTAGTCCTCATTACCACACCAACACTGTATAGGTCTTGGCTTTAACCTTCATGTTGACCTCTTACATTTTTCTCTGAGGCCAGTGCTTCTCACACTTGAGCATGCATTAAAATCCCTAGAAGTCTTGTTATGCAAACATGACTTGGCGCTACTCCCACGGATTCTGACTCAGTAAGTCTAGAGTGGGGCCTAAGAATTTGTACATTGAAGTTCTAAGTGATGCTGCTGCTGCTGCTCCTGCTCTGGGTAATGCATCTTGAGAAACTCTTCCTTAGATAATACAAGTAACCTTGGCCAAACATCTCTAAAATGTGGAACTAGATGAGCGCTTATAGTGATAGTACCATAAGCTTATTATCACCACCAGAAAAATAAGTCGGAAGGGTAGTAACTTACTATATGGCAAGAACTATGATAAACATATTTTTCTACTACAGATGAGAGAATTTTAATTTAGAGGGATTACATAACCTACCCATCACTGAATAAAAATGACAGTATAAGAAAATGCTCTGCATTTATTGTTGACTTCCAGAAGCCTTTGAGTCCTAGCTGCCTGGACACTAGAAAGATCCATGAATTGGAGTTTTACTACCTTACTGATGGTAGTAAAGATGTGGGTCAGGTCTGAATAGAGAACTAGCTGAAATTTTGACAGAGTACAGTTAGACTTCCAGACCTTTTCCCAATCCAAACAGCTCAGTGATGCTCTTAAGCCAGCTTTCCAGAAAGCTGACCCAAACTTGAGGATTCACATGTGTGCCGAAAAAAGAAGTGAAAGATAGGGAACCTAACAAGGGTACAGTTTTAGGCTAAGTTCCAGCCTCTGCCTTATCCTGTAAGGTGGCTCTGGAGTATAAATTACACTCTTGAGGCATATTCTTAAGCCAGGAATAAATTCCGAGTGTTAGAGTAAAAGGGCACGTAGGCTTCCAGATATACTAGCTCTCTTGGTGTTCTGTCAAAGTAACTGTTGTAGCTCACAAGTAGGACTCTTGAAGAAGGCTTCAGGGGAGAGTTTTTACAAGCAAAGCATATAGACACTTGGTGATAGAGTCACAGAGCCAATAAGAAATGCTTGTGGGGGGTTGATAAGGAACACACCTATGGGATGCCTGTCTGTGTTCACACTTCCTGTTCTGAGGTTAGGACTTCTCTGCCTTGTGCTGCTGCCATGATATGCTGTCTCATCACAGATCTAAAGTAAAGGATTGACCAACCATGCACTGAAACTTCTGAAACTAAGTCAAAATAAACCTTTCTCCCCTTTTAAGCAGATTACCTCAGGTATTTTTGTATAGTAACAGCAAGCTGATAAAGAGAATTTCCCAAGTGCCCAAATTGGGATTCTTAGAGAAGAAAATGATCATATGTAAAAATAAAAGCAGCATGTTATTGAAAGAAACATTCAGAGAACAGAAAAGAACTCTCAGAAATTAGGGATGTGACAGCAATAATACTAATGATTTAACTGAAGGATTAGAATATTAAGTTGAATAAATGCTCTGAAAGTTCAACCAAAAGACAATGAGATTGATAAAAAAGAGAAAAGGTTAATTAGGGGAAGTCCAACCTCCATTTCATAATCAGTCAAAACTAAAAGAAAACAAAGTAAGTAAAAGGGAAAGATTTTGAAAAAATTAATCAAGGATATTTATATAATTGAAAAACATGGGTTACTAGATTTAAAGGGCCTACCAGTATGCTGACTTGAAAAAAAAATGAGACTCTATAGGCTTTCAAAAGGAAAACAAAAACCAATTCTATACAAGGATTAGTACTAGATTTTAAAGCAGCTTAGGAAGCTACAAGACAAATAGGAGCAAGGCCTCTGAAATTCATGAAAAAATTATTTCTCATCCAGGATTTATAGCAGCCAAAATTATCAATCAAGTATGACAATAAAAAATATCATTAGGTATGCAAGGTCTTGAAAAGAAACAATCAAAACTTTTTTGGGCTCATCCAAAAGAGGGAATGAACTAAGAAATAGGAAAGTCTGGGAATTACAAAATCTGGTGTTCCGGTATGGGTGGTTACAGGAAACTTCCAGAGTGGTGGTAAAGGACAGTCCAGGATGATAGCTCAGTATTCATGCTGGGGGCAGGGGAAAAGGCAGGAAAAAGGAAAAGGTAATCATTGCACACGGTATTGTTCAACAAATACTGCTTTAGACAATGTGATGTAACTCTTTGGGGTGGGCAAGAAATGGAGAGATGATAAGAGAGCTAAATTTTTGTCTCTGTAAGAAGATTAATAGGTGTGCCTAAATGGAAAAATTTTAAAAAAAGTAACAGTTGTATGAGTATAAGCATGCCATTTAAAAAGTATGCAAATAAGTTACTGGTAAAATATACAGATAAAAGTTTTAATTTTTTGTCTCAAGAGAGTTGAAATATGGGTGGAAGGGATGGGACAGGGACCTACTAATATTTTGAGAAACCGTTGCCTATTTAGATTATCCAGATATATTTCCTTGAGAAATGAACATCAAGGACACTTTCTCTTCATTGACCTTACTTGTACGTTTTGGCTGTGATTTCTCCATAGTCTGTTGTTCTTCATAATTACCCTATTCTTGCCCAGTAATTTTTAAAATAAATTGTACTGTGTATAATTAAGGTGTACAACACAATGTTATGGGATACATATAGACAGTGAAGAGGTTACTACAGTGAAGGAAATTAACACAACCATTACCTCATGTAGTTACCCATTTTTTGTTTTGTTTTTGTGGTAAGAGAAACTAACAATACTCATTTAACATGGATCTCAAGTGCAGTGCAATTTTATTGCCACTGTTCTCATGTTGTGCATCAGCTCTGTGGACTTCTTGATCCTACGTATCTGCTACTTTCTAATTGTCTAGTGATTAACAATGTTCTTGGAGAAAGTTTAGATTAATGTAGTCATTTACAGGTAAGTTTTGTCAATAAGTGTTTCCCATCAAAAATATAGCTTAATACATCTCTTATATCCTTATAAGTCATATTAAACTAAAATTTAATTAGAATGGTACAGTTTATTAGTTGGAGTGTTTGCATAGCTTTATGTCAATTTGAAACCTTATGTAGTAAAACAGTTTTGCCTTCTTAATAAAGTATTGAGTAAAATCATGAGAATCAGAACTATATTTACCTTCTACCCAAGGAGTAAGAAGAGAAAGCCATGTAAAAATAATTATAAGTTAAAAGATAGATGGCTAGAATATAATAGGGACTAGTTAAACCATTTATGTACAACAGAACAAGAATAAGTCTTTCATGGTAGTGGTTTTAAGATCCTTCAAGATTTTAAAATGCTTCTTATCATTCTAACTCATAGTAACTAATAATTATGTAAAGCATTAAGTTGCCAAGTATTTTTACATAAGCTGTCCTACTTAATCCTCACAAAAGCTCTTCAGGTTAAATATTTTTAATATTTTCAGTTTCAAAATAGAAAATACACAACATTACAAATGATACATGCTTGAGAAGTGAGATGATGATAACACTTACTCCCCAAGCAACACGGTTTTGATAGGCACGAACCAGTTGGGAACATTAAGACACACAAACCAAAATTTACCTCTGGAATTTATGATTCTCCAGCTGATAAGAGACTGAGCACTTTCTAGAGCCTAAGTTCTACTCTAAAGCTGAAATCTTCCTGGTGCTTTGAACTGGTGCTACCATTAGTGTTGAACAAAATTTCCCATATTTTAAATATACCAATAAATGTTGACCAAATGGCAAATAATTGTTTCTATTCATTAAGAGGCACCTCAAGGGACTATACAGAGCTTTTAAACCAGTTTTGGGGATTCAAAACTGAACTAATTGTTTACTCTTGTCATGCATTTATCTGAGTAGCTTGAAAACTCATAGAGAGGAGATGTCTGGGAAGCATTTGGGTACAGGTAAGAAATTCCTGAGTGGAACACAGTAAAATAACTGGTAGTGTGATGTCGAAGGCAAGCATAGATTGTTGAATGTGTGGATTGAAATTAGATGGTAAGTGATGCGGTAAATGATGAAACACATATTCTAACCCCACCTTTATTCCCTGAGCTTCTTTTGTTATTTTTCTCACAAGTCTTTTTTTTTTTCTTTCTTTCTTGATCCATTTCCTTGGCATCCCTGGGTGCCCTTTTGGATGTACTGTTCACTGCACATATCATATTCGTTTTCATGCTACACATTTCCTAAGTAGTCTTTCTTATAGCATATCTGGGACAAGTCTGCACTCTTTATCCCCACTGCTTTTTACCACTTCTGAGGTGAATAATAGAAGCCCTCTGGCAAATAGAAGATTCTCAATACATATTTACAGAAGGAAGGAATGAAGGCAGATGAAATGTTTTTAATTTTGTGAAATGAAATAAATCCCTTTATTTGAGGCTTAAGTATGCAGTCTCATTAAGGGACGGCCCACATTTAAAAAGTAGCTCTTTACAAGCTTCTGGCTAAATGTATTTTTACTTTTGTGAATCTGACAGTAGAGCCACTTAGGATTAAGTATTTGATTGACAGGGTTCTTGGTTAGTCATAAATACTGTCGTATTTTCACTCACAATCAGGCTTTGACAGCTAAAGGGTGGTAACATTTTAACATGTTTACATTACAAAATGGGAAATATGTCTACCTTGTGACAGGTCAGAATGATCCACTTATGCTTTTCTGTGCTGACAACAAAACTTTGTGATTGTTAACATTAAAGATACCTTTTAGGAAACTGATTTTGCATTTGTACAAGACCTGGCATCGTTTTATTTTGCTTTTTAAAATAATCCCTGTTACTTTTGTGTTCATGAAGGTGATAAAATCTCATCTCTTTCTGGACCTTGATCTCGTTCTGTTTTAAACTTGCATTCACTCTTAATAAATGGAACATTGACAGATCTAGGCATTTAATTGGCTATTAGGATTTTGTTTTTGTTTGTTCTGAAGGATTCATGGTTTTTCTACAAAGGAGAAAGGAGAATTCAGTATAGAAAACTGTCACTTTAATTTCATGTTAAATGCTATCCTCCAACAAGTTGTTAAATATTTATGAGTCATATATGTATCGAAGTAGAAGATTCAAAGCTGGTTTGCAATGAGTTTACTTTTACCAAGTCTAAGAAATGAATATCTAATCACATCCTTCCCATAGTAAGTAGACACCTGAAAGATAATTAAATTAGAAATTGGAAAATAAAATGCACCTTCAGAATTTTTCTGCAGCACATTCTGACTTGGTATTTGTCCATCTTAGATAGCACAAGCTTTTAATTAGCAAGTGGAGGGCTCCGTGTATACAGGCACACTGATTTATGCTGTTGTGTGTTGTCCATCATGTAACTACTCATCAGTATATCCAGCAGTCAGAGAAAAGTCCCTGATTCTTCCACTTCTGCATCACTCCCAGGTGAATTCTTAGAGGTTCTAACCGAAACTGCTGTATCAAATAGCCTTTTACATTTAGCTTTCAGGCTTGATGGGTTTTATGTTTTCCACCAGGCAAGGTGTGTTCCTGTCCTGATAAATCAAATATGAATCCAAAACGGAGTAATACTGTTCAGATTTCTGATTTCTGTTTTGATTTCTCTTATAGGCTACTGCTTCTTCTAGAAGTTTCAAACCAAGGAGATACTTTCTGCATAGTCCCTTGTTCTGAAATTCTGTTCTCTGGCAATTAAGATGCTGTGGTGCTTTTGGTGTGTTCACAGTGCCCTCTAAATTTTGATTGCCAGGGATGCTCTTGGCTGTTTCCAATCCTGCTGTAGTGTGTGTAGTGTAGATTTAATATCAATTCTATTTGTTATGTGTTGTCCCTCTTGTATTTGTAGATCTGTGTCTTATATCAGTTTTCAGAAATTCTCAGCCATTTTTCTTTTTAATATCACCTCTTCTCTATTTTTTGGGATTTTGGCTGCAGTCCTTTGCTTTACCAGCTGAGTTATCGGAGGTCTTCTCTACTTTTATCAGCTTTATTGACATATAATTTATGTACTAAGCAATTCTCTCATTAAAACAGATAATTCAGTGGTTTTATTATCTACCTGGAGTTGCACAACCATCACTCCAGTCAATTTCAAAAGATTTTCATCACCTCTAAAAGAGACCTTGAAACCATTAGCAGTCACTCCTCTGTTCCTCCCAAGCAATTCCTTCGCCCTTGCTGCTGCACTAGGCACAATTCATCTAGTTTTAAATCTCCATGGATTGGCATATTTGTGGCATTTTGTACAAATGGAATAATACAATGTGTTTTTCTCATTGGCTTCTTTTATTTAACAAAATGTAACTTGTATTAGTACATCATTCATTTTTATTGCCAAGTAATATTCCATTGTATGAGTGCATCACACTTTATGTATTTATTATATGATAGACATTTGAATTATTTCTAGTTATAGGTATGTACATGGCATTGTGTACCAGTTTTTGTGTGGACCAATATTTTCATTTCTCTTGGGTATAAAGATAGAATTACTGTACCGTGTATCAACTTTATGTTTAATATTCTGAGAAACTGCCAGACTGTTTTCTAAAACAGTTGTGGTATTTTACATCCCTGCCAACAATGTATGAGGATTCGAGTTTCTCCATATTCTTACCAACATTTGTTGTTGTCAGACTTTTTAATTATGGTCATGTTAAGTAGATGTGATGTGTTATCTGTTTATGTCATAGACATTTTTTTCCTGATGACAAATGATGCTGAACATCTTTTCACGAGCTTATCATCCATTTACACGTTTTTGTAGAAATGTCTATTCAGATTTTTTGCCGATTTTTTACTTGAGTTGCTCTTATTATTGTTGTTACTGAGTTGTAAGTGTTCTTTATATATTCTGGATAGGAGCTCCTTATCAAAAATATAATCTGCAAGTATTTTTCCCATTCTGTGGGTTGTCATTTAACTATGTTGATGGTTCCTTTGAAGCACAAATTTTTAATTTTTATGAATTACAATTTATCTATATTATCTCTTGTTACCTGTGCTTTCAATATCATATCTAAGAAGATTTTGTATAAATAAAGTTCACACTATTCTCTACTTCTTATACTATTTCTTTTCTACCTTGGCTGTACCTTAGGATCACATAGGGAACTGTGAAAATTCTTGAAGCCCAAGCCATGCTCGAGACCAATTAAATTAGAACCTCCTAGGATAAGACTTAAGCATCAAAAGTTTTATAGTTCCACAAGTGATTACATTTGGCAACCAAGGTAACACACATTGCTTTATATCTTTCTGCATTTTATGTGGATATATATTACAACTTCATGTCACTTCATATTGCTTATCTTCTCTTCTACATTTTCCATTTACTTTTATTTCTGTGTCACATTCTGGTTAACTTCTTTACATCTGTCTTCCAGTTTACCATTTCTCTCTTTCATCTACTCTTTAATACACCCATTTTGAGATTTATATGTATCAATTGTAGTTTTCTTTTGTTAAGCTTCAGCTGATCCTTTTCCATGGTTTCATATTGCTTTCTAGGTTTTATGACATTATCATTTCTTCGTGAAATATTTATTTTTTAAAATCCTATATCTGATGATTTCAATGTTAATTCACAATTAGTCCTTGGTGGTCTAATTTTGTTGTTGTTTCCACAGACTGTCTCTCATAGTGGCTTGTTTCCTGGCTCTTTACTCTTTCACTGTGCACACATACTTGCTTGAGTTCAATAAGTGGTGCCTAAATTGAAGAAGTTTCCCCACAAAGAAGATTTATGTTTGCCCTTCCTGGATGCTGAGGAAACTGTTGGCTTTGTACCACTTTAGCATTCTTCTGAGTTCCCCAGCTTGATGCGGTGGATATCAATGTTTGCCCTAATGGCAGACTTGCTTTTGCTTATCATATATATTTCAGCATAGGGTTTTCGTTTTGTTTTTCTTTTTTAGGAGACCTTCAGGCTTCCCCTAATTTAGTATTTTGTATTTAGGGAAAGATCTTTTGGAGCTATTATAGACTTTGATTTGTATCATATATCACTCTTAAATATACCTAGTGGAAGCATTTAAGCTAAATAAATTTATTTATAAAACTTTCTTAGCAACATTCAGACTCCTACTGTCCTGAGTCAGTTTCTCTTCAATGATGTCCATGATTTTACACAAAGTATCATCCTTTGCACCATCAAAATCACTGGTGATGCAACATTTCTTTAAAAAACGTCCCATTGTATCTTTTGCAATTTTTCCATGTTTTGACACCCACTTTGGAGGTTTTGATGCACACGCACAGGCTGGCAGAGCCAAGTCCTGCTGCCTCCTGGCTGATAGTGATTTTGAGATGCATTCCAACTTCAGAGTTGTTAAGATGTGAAAAAAGAAGTGTATCTTGGAATTGATAAAATTATATACTTTCATTGATTTGTTTAGGAAAAGAGGCTCATCGATTTGTAGACTAGTGCTAGTCAATGTGTGGCTTACAAACTATTGTCATTGCGCCAATATGTTATTGGTCTACATAGCTATAAGTATAAAAATTGGTAATAAGCACTGTATTTTTCCAAAAATAAGACCTAGCTGGAAAATAATCAGCCTTAAAACTAGAGATCATTCTATTTCTTATTTCTCTTGTCCCTCCATTCCTCCCTCTTCCCGTTCCCCTTCCCATTTGAACAATTTCTTCCCTTTCCCAATATAATACGTTTTACTCTTTATTTACACTTTCAGTTTCTCACACCAGAGAAAATGGAAACAAAGCTATCGTAAATAAGGAGGGAGGAGGAAGGTGAAGGGAGGGGAGGAGAATGGGAAAAAAAGAAGCAACAAGATATATCATGTACGGGTACAAATTCCCTATGATGAAAGTTATCAGTGTGTGTATTTAACATGTACCATTAAAATAAAATTTAAAAAAACCTAGAAATCAAAAATTCCAACCCCAATCAGCCTACCCTTGCTCACCTGCCTTACACAGTAGCCACTGAGCAAGAGAATAGTGATGACAGTTAAGGCAAGGGTGGGCTGTTTGGGACTGGCATTTTGCATTTCTAGTTTTCAAAGCTGATTATTTTCCAGATAGCTCTCATTTTTGGAGAAATTGGATAGTTTGAATAATATTGATCCTAGTGGTTCTCAAATGTTGGCATTTATCAGAATCACCTGGAGAGCTTATTAAAACGCAGATTGCTGGCCCTTACCTAGGTGTGGTGTGGAGGTGGCGCTGCTGGTCCAGGAGTCATACTTTGAGAATCACTGCCCAAGACTCCCATACTGCTGACTGCAGCAATTTTAGTGCCCAGGACTTACAGCTTGGTTGGTAGGAGAAGAAAGCCCGATGCTCTTTTGGAAGGTTTCTGCTTCCAGTGATCCCTGTTAACTTTTAGTGAAATTAAAATAACGTCCCTAAGCCTAAATTTGTTTGGCCTTTCCTTGGAGCACTGTGCAGAACGCCACTGACTTTCAGAGCCGGGGTAATCAGTGATAGGCGAAAGTGTATATGTGATCATGTTTGACTAGATGTTCATACTCTTCTTAGAAGTGTAAAATGTGTATTTTACTTCTCAAGCAAATCCATGCTATTATTGGTTGTAAAATAAACTGGCAGTTCTTATGAGAATGTGGACAATCTGTTGACAGCATCCGGAGTTTGCGACTGTACAAGTAGCACACATGCCCAAGGTAACCCTTTCTTGTGGTTTAGACAGCATACCAGACTTCTGAGCTATTGAGCTACCTCATGAAGGTGACAGCAGGCAGCTTTATCAAAAATCTGCACTGCATAGCCATAGCATGCTTTGCAGCAACAATCGTTATCACTGTCATCTTAAAGAATGTCTGTTAACCTCAGATATCTTGGTAAATGACCTTTAGGTGAAAATTCATCTTGGGACTTGTGAAATACATTAAATATTGGTCCTGCAGGCAGAGTACCTTTCCTTCTTGTCTCTATAGTAAATGCTGCAAATCTTTGCAGTGTTCACAGGCCACATCTGCAGCCCTCTGACTATCACATGATGTCTGTCTTTCACTGGATTTTGATTATCATCTTCTAATTCCAAGTGTTCTAACCTGCCAGGAATGTTCTTCAAGTTCTAAATCAGTGCTTCTTGAACTCTAATGGGTCTGATGTGCCTGGAGAACCTATTGGAGAGCCAGAATAGGGCCTGAGATTCTACATTTCTCTTAAGCTTCTCTTTGATGCCATTGTTCCTGCTCTGAGCAAAATATATTCAGTGACAAGATCTTAAACTTTTTTAAAAATTTTATTTTAATGGTACATTTTAGATGTACATAGTGATAACCTTCATCATAGGGGATTTGTACCTGTACGTGATACATGATTATACATTTTTAAGCCAGCTGCTTTCATAGGGTACCCAGTCTTGTGGACAAAGTAGCAAGTGAGTCACTGGTATAACTCTTCACCAGAAGCTTAGCATGCTAACCCAAAGTAATCATTGTTTGTATTCTCATTTTTCACACAGTAAAAATATTTGGCTTATTCTACAGGTAGTATTCACATTGGAAACAACTTTTTTTATATCTATATCCTTTGAGATCTTTTTACCTTGGTCGTTAAAATTGTCAAATTTAGGACCTGGAGGTATAGCTAGTGCTTAACATGTGCAAGGTCCTAGATTCAATCCCTAGCATGATCAAAAATACAAAACAAAAAAAAAACTTTGCATTTATTTCCATCAGAAAATGCTGTTGTGGGGAAGGGTTGTCTTTCAATGTAATATTGAAGATAATTCCATAGCATAGTATCAGAAAAAACTTCCCACATCCTAAGGAAGGACGGAAGATTCAGCCCCCGTGGTGTGCGACTTAATGAAGTCCTCAGAAGGCTTCAACTTTCGCTTGTAATCTTCAACTTGGGATCAATAATCAGTGCTGCATGAGATGAGTACTGTTTTAATAAAAGTACGATTTCATTGTTTGCTTTGGTCTCAAGTGAAAGAGGAGAAATGAGAGATATTATTAATGAGCTTGTGTGTGGCCATCACACATGATGATATACTAACATTTTTATTCCCAAGGAGCACACTACAGTAAACTAATACTTTATTTTAAACAATGAAATATCTTCAGATTTGCAGGTTAAAGCTGGATTTCTTTACTGGCCAATGTATCAGTTAGCTATGCTTTTAGTTTCAAGTAGTACAAAACCTGACTATGGTACTTTAAAATAGGGTCATTTTTCTAAAATACACAGGAGTCTAGAAGTAGGAAAACACTGGCATTTGTTCAATAAATTGGTGATACCAGAACAGGTGTCTCTACACTTCTTTGCCCCTTCTGCTCCATGGTTGCAAGTGTATGTGGAAGCTCCAGATACCATGTCTCTCTATTCAAGGCGGGAAGAAGAGGAAAGACTTTGGACTTGCTAAGTATGTCTGAATTTATCAGGAAAGCAAAAGCTACCCAAGAAATCTTGAGCAAATTTCCCCCTAGATGTAAAACCATACCTGTTATATGTCCATCAAAGGGAGACTTGGAAAGCTTGTAGTGTTCTGGGTTACCTTGAAAAATATTAGCAAGAGAGGAGAAGTGGCTTTGGGGTATGCAACTGACTGTTTGCCACAAGAACATTTCCCTGCCCGCTGTGCTTCACCTTTGTTCATTTCTTCACAGAATGCAGTCTTTATTACTGGGACAAAGAATGAATGTACTGCAGGGAGAGGTTTGGTAGAGGGAAAAAAGCAAAGGTCAAAACACCTTTCAACAGTCCAAACTGCATTCTCTCAGAGTGAGATACATATACGCATGAGGTTCTGAAGGGAGAAATTCTACCTCAATTCAAAAGAAAAGGCACATGGAGCCCATGCTGTGCCTGCAGAGCAGTTTGGAAATTCAAACAGCAGAATTTCCAACACTGTTATTATGGTGGCACCCCCTTTATCCTGCAATCTTTTTAGAAAGTTCAAGTACTAAACAGCTTGTGTTGTCAGCTTAATGAATCTCTAACGATTTTGAAAGAAAACCCTGTACTATTAATTATAATTAGAATGCCTCTTGGGAAGTTTCAAGATTCAGTTCATGATAAGGAGCAATCATTAAGGTCTTGATAAAGAATGAAGCAGCATGGGATGTGAAATTCTTAGGTATATACTTCTTTTAAAAATAGCCTTTGGATGTTGTTTCTTTGAATAATAAATATTTTTCTAATCATGTAGTATATCTTTGCTTTAATTTTTAGACAGGCTTCTGTATCAACTGAAGTTAATTAAACATATACTAAACACAGATTCCCACTTTTGAAGCTGGATAACTATTTTTGTCTCTGCCTTCATTTAACCTTATTAAAACAATATAGTTACTTGGCATTCACTCTTCTTTTGAAATTGAAGAAAAATACAATTTTGTTCAGAGGGGTGAATTTTTTCTCTTGCTCGATTCAGAACATAATATGTACAGTCAAAATCAGGCTTTTCAGCTTTACTTTGTAACATTTTGAGGGTGATTGGCTTGTTTAATCCTCTGTCTATGCTTTCTTGCCTCCAAATTAACCCATACATTTTTATCTGTATTCTAATCACCGGATGAAAAGGAATGACTTCTGTGTTGTGCAGATTTTAGAATTTGGGGCGATAAAATACAATTTTTAATTTTCATACACTCATCTAAGGAAATAGAAGGGTTTCACAGATTTCCCCTAGGAAGCCTGGCAAGGAATGATGATTGTGAAGAGATATGGTCAAACTGCTTTTAATATATCTTGAATCAGATTCTTTCTTTCCAGAGGATTCCATTTCCTGCTTCCAGAAGAAGTGTAAAACACCTTGTGTCAAGATCTAAAGGATAGGGCAACTGAAATGAATAAACATTTCTCAGACGAAGAAATAAAAATGGCAAATAAATATATGAAGAAATGCTCAACATCACTAGTCATTCGAGAGATGCAAATCAAAACAATGTTAAGATTCCACCTCACTCCAGAAAGAACCGCGTATATGGGAAAATCAACCAATAACAAATGCTGGCGGGGCTGTGAGGAAAAAGGAACACTCCTCCACTGTTGGTGGGATTGTAGACTGGTCCAGCCACTGTGGAAATCAATATGGAGATTCCTCAAAAAACTACAACTGGAGGTTCCATTTGACCCAGCTATTCCC
>PVJO010024942.1:0-23519 GCA_004026905.1 Hystrix cristata
CTTGTGGTGTGAGTAGTTTGCCCCGCCTTGTGCACCCCTGCATGGCCACCTACCCAAAGCAATGAGGCCCCCCAAATCTTGGGATGCAACCTCTAGAACCATGGGAAACCCTTTCCTATTTACAAAGTTGATCGTGTCAAACATTTCACAGTAGGACATAAAGCTGACTAGTACAATACCACAGCTAGTAACATCCAGATGACATCACAAGGCCACGTGCAGCCTGACCTTGAGGAAGGACTTCCAACAGTGCAATGTGGAGACTATTTGCAAATATTATTGTGCCCATCATTGTAGAGTCCATGTTTTCAATTCTGTAGAAGGAGGCTTTTAATTTCTATAAAAATCGTCTTTATGAAACTATTTTACATTGATTATTATAAACTTCACTATAACTTATTTTCTATAAACCCCATTGACCTGTGATTAGTTCAATTACAGACTTAATGAGTTTTGTTTAGTAAGTGCTAGCTCAGCCATATTTCAAGCAAATTCATTGATTGTAACCTTAGTATTGATAGTTCTTTCTCTTTGAGTCTAGTTAACTTTTATTTCATAACAACCTTTTTCTCAAATAGAACATTAGTCTTCATTGACTCCACATTTGTTGAATTCATTTTTGATATTTGCCTGTTGAGTTTAGAGAAACGTCAGAAATAGGCCGTTCCTTTCTG
Organism: Hystrix cristata; assembly: GCA_004026905.1. Taxonomy (NCBI): domain Eukaryota; kingdom Metazoa; phylum Chordata; class Mammalia; order Rodentia; family Hystricidae; genus Hystrix; species Hystrix cristata. Next base: position 675 of record PVJO010024942.1, read on the forward strand.
AGAATATAGATTGTACTTGCGCTGGATTCTCCAGAATCTAACAAAGTTTGGATAACTGTATCTTTTGTATGTAGTGTTAAATTACTGAATTAATTATATTCTGAAATATTTAGTAAAATATCATGGTGATGGCTATACTTCATATTTATATGATTGTGTATAAAAATCCTTTTAATTCTATATAGCTTAACTTCATTGAGTAAATTTTGCATTCCATGGAAATGTAGAAGTTATAAAGGACTACAGAATGAGAAATAGCTCTCTCCTTCCCTCGTCTTCTGACCACGCAGGTCCTCTCCCTGGAAGCAAGGTTCTTTGACTGATGCTTACCCTGCCTAACTTGTATGACAGAACCTAACAGCTGGTGTGAGGGTACTTGGAGACAGGGCCTTCAGGAAGCGATCATGATTAAAAGCATTCATGAAGGTGGGCTCCTACCCTAATAGTATTGGTCTGATCAAAAGAGCAAGATCTCTGCTCTTTGCCCATGAACATACACCTAGGAAGACCATGTGAGGACATGAGGATGTGTCTAGAAAGTGGTCCTCTGCAAGCTGGAGAGGCAGCTCTCCTCAGCGCCTGCCCGTGCTGCCACCCTGCCCTCAGGTTTCCAGGTTTGAGATCTGTGAGAAAATAAATTTCTATTAAGTCACACAGTCTGTAGTCTTTTGTTCTGGAAGTCCAGCCTGGCTCATGGACAAGTACTATTGAAGTTTTGTAATATATTTTCAGAGAAATATTAATCTATGCAATTTCTGTCCAAGTACCACTTGTTTCTTTTCTTTTGAACTTGTTTCACCCCTAAAATTACACATTGGAAACTCAAAGCTTGTCTTGTTCTCTCTTCAAGTTGCTAGATCTTATACATGTCATATTTATCTTTCTGGGGTCTTAGACTTGGCCTCTTCTTTTTCCTTAGTGTCTGCTATGTTTAATTAGAAAAGAGAAGGAGTAAAACAATGTATGTATGTGCAGAAGGATCATGACCAAAAATTCTGATGAGTCAAGATTCAGTTTGCATTAGTGCTCTGCCATATTTGAAGAAAAAGAAGGATGTATTAAGAGGCACTGGTGAAGGGGACAGTCAGTAAATGGGCCCAGGAGAACCACAGGTGTGGTTCTAGTGACAGTTCTGTAGAATGTTCCCCCAGGTGTCCCCAACAGCTTACCACACTTTCATAAAGATGTACTTAGAGCAGTTATTTGTTCCTGTGTATCACACCCATCCTTCAACAACTCAAAGCAGAACATACTAAAAAGACAAAGTTTGAAGGGAAAAAACAAGCATCAGAACCAATCTGATTCTGTAGGGATATCAAAATCATCATATCATAAATTTAAAACATATAGAATTAATATTATGAGGGTCATAATGGTAAATGTATACAATGTGTAATGACAGCTAGTCAGTGTAAGACAACAGAGGAGAGTTTCAAGAAAAAAATTGAAATTCATTGTTAGAGATTTTTGTCAAAATACCCTATACTAGAAATTTTCATGACTTGTGAGTATTTTCATGACTTGTGAGTACAGTAGATACTGCTTTAAAAATAATTTCTAAACCCGAGAATGTGAAAATAAGAATTTACAAAATGTAAATCAGTGACAGAGAACATTGGGAAATAAACAGAATAGAATATTCAAGAACTGGAGGACATCGACTGTACATGTGAAGACTGCAGTATCTGAATTTAGGAAAAGAAAAAGGGAACCAAAGCAATATTTGACATAATGATCACTGATAATCTCCCCAAACACGAAACCATGTTCTGAAGAAACACAGCAACACGAAGCAGGAAAAGTGCCCCAAACAAAACACAAAATGCAAAACCCTACACAAAGGGACATCAGTGAAACCTCCATAAGTCAAGCAGAAGAAAAAAATCTTGAAAAAAGTCAAAGGAGGAGAAAAATCTGACCTATAGAAAAGCAAATACAAAAATTATATCTGTCGGGGCTGGGGATTTAGCTCAGTGATTAGAGTGCTTGCCTTGCAAGCACAAGGCCCTGAGTTTGATCCCCGGCACCACAAAAAAAAAAAAAATTATATCTGTCTTCCCCTAAGAAATCAATAAAGTGAAGTATGTAAATTTTTCAGAGAAGAAAATCTCACCCATCTAGAATTCTGTACTCCACCGAATTTTGCTTCAATAGTAAAAGACAAACAGGTAAGTCATGAATTTATTATCTACAGATCTGCTTTACAAAAAGTGTTAAAAGAAATATTTTTAGAAAGAAGGAAAATAATACGATTTCAGAACTATGGATGTACAATAAAAAAGAAATAGAGCTGAAGAATGAATAAGAGAAGATAAGTGAAAACTTACTTTTCTTACTTTCTGATAAAACGTAACAGTTTATTGAAAATGCAGATGAATATCCATTTAATTGTGCATGTTTATGTCTATCGTTGTCAATTTATATATTTATTTCTGCACAGGTTTGCCGAGAATACTAAAATAAATTGCAGAGATCACACAGGCCTGAGGGGAAGCACAAGGAATAGTTTGCTTATATGAAGTATTTAAACTCCTAGAAGAGTGTTCTTGTTTGAATGAGTTGTAAAAGTATATTCAACCTTAGCAGAGTCACTAAAACAAAGAGGAAGTAAGCATAAATAATATACAAAAAAGATACAAAATTGATGCATTAAATGTTCATTTAAATGACAAAAGGCAGAAATTAGAGCAAAGAAGGCAGGAAACAGAGAACAGTGACAAACACAGTTGATATTAATGTACTGACAACAACCACTTTAAATACCAACATTCTAATTAGAACACTGAAGAGATGCAGAGTAGATGGATGAAAAAATCTGACTGTGTAAAAAATTTCATTTTTTCATAGGAAGTTTAAAATATATTAAAAGTAAATATATGGAAAAATGTACCATTCCCAACTAAGCAAAGCAGAATGGGAGCAGCTACACTAATTTTAGAGAAAACCAATTTAAGAACCAGAGCTGGTAAACAACAGAACATCCATGCAGGTGAAGCAAAAAGTGATAGAATTGCAAGTAGAAGCAGTTGAATCATCTAATGTGATGTAGAGATTTTAATATTCCTCTTTTATAAATGAACAGATTCTGCAGATATAAAATCAATAAGGACATAGTTAAATTTAATAGCACCAAGAGTCAGCTGGATATAATTGGCATCTATAAACTACTTCATACAGTGGTTTATACATTCTCCATATGTTCACAGGGAAGATTAACCAAAGCAGACCACATCGGGGCCAATACGACCGCGATTTCATTTGCTCCAAACTTGAACGAATCCTCATCAAAATGCCAATGTATTTTGCATCTATTGACAAACCAATTCGCACATTTATATGGGAAAGTAAAAACCCTAGAATAGCCATCTACATATCGAGCGAAAACAAAGTCACAGTGGAATTTCCTACCCAACTCTGGAGCTGTGCTAACCGAGGCACAGCAATTCCAGCGAAAGTATACACAAGTTGATCGATGGAGGACTGAGAGCCCCCAAATGGCAAAACATAAATATAATCAACTGATCTTTGACAAAGAAGCAAAGACAGTATTTTTCAAGAAAGAGTGCTGTAATAACTGGACATGCTTAGAACAATATTATCTAGATATTTTATCTTCCACAAAAATTAACACAAAATCATCGGAGGCCAAAAGCTAAAAGTAAGTCTATAAAATTCATAGAGGAAAACAAGAAAATCCCTCTTGCCCTTGAATATTTCGATGATATTATATATATAACACTCAGGGCAGTATCTGTAACAGAAATAGTTTAAAAGATAGACTTCATTAAAATTTTTAAAATATTTATTTGTGAAAGACAATGTCAAGAGAATGGGAAGATCAGGTCACATGGGTCACCTGGCATGTTAGTCAATCATTAGCTGACTAACCATATTGTAGCAGTCCACATCTCTAGAAATAAAATGTCGCTTAATAGGACAGCGGACACCCTTGAGGTCCTGAGAAAGGAGGACGAACATGGGCCTTCGCATGCAAAAATCTTATTTTTGCTTTATGATTGCTACTACTTCCAGTTCTAAAGGACACAGGTCGTCCAAGTCTAAAGCGCCATTGGCATATTATAAATAGGTTCTAGTGGCACCATCATGAATTGCATGTACAAAATATTTACTTTTCCTTGTATTATTTTATTCATAGAGAATTATTTATTTTTTAAGTATATTGTCTTAGTTACTTTCTCATCACTGAGACACAATACACAACACCCACAATTTAAAGGATGTATTAGTATTCACTAGAGAAACAGATAAAATATTAGATATATGAATATGTAAGAGCTTTCAGACTGGCTTACAAGGGCTTCCTACAAATTCAGGTGTGGAAGAGTGCAGAGCTCTCTGCGTGCTGGACCTCCGAAGATCCAGCTGAAGGCCTGGAGTTCACTGCAGTTTCCCATGTGAGTTCCTAACTGGAGTCCAGTAGGTCTGCCATGGAAGCAGAAGAATCTGTGCTGGAAGCCAGAAGCAGGGGTGGAGCTCCTGCAAAGGAACCAAAGTAGATCCGTCCTTCTTCATTTCCCTTTTATACCATCCAGGCGATGAGCCACCCTTGGGTGGATCTTCTGTGCCCAGGGTGTAGGATTACTGCAGCAATTTAGTTGAACTTCTCTTACAAGTTAACACGATCAATCAACCATTACAAGGAGGAAAGGTTGATTTTTGGCTCACAGATTTTAGAGATCTCAGTGCTTAGTAGGCAGTCTCCCAGGCAGACAGGGTGGCATGGCAGAGGAACAGGGCAGAGAAGGTTAGCTCAAGGGCAGACAGGAATCAGATGAAGGATCAGGAGAGGGAGAGGAGGAGGGAGATAGACCCTTTTGGGCCACACCCACAGTGGCCCACCTCCTCCAATCAGGCTTCACCTCCCAATATCACATTTAGCTGTAAATTCTTCAGTGGCTTAATCCACGAATAAGTACCACACTCCTGTGATCCAATCACCTCCCGAAAGTCTCATCTATGAGTGCATGAGGCTTTGGAGGGATATATATATCACATATCACTTTTTCCCTCTAAACTCATTTTCTTTATAAAGCTCTGTATTAATTCACACATTGTCATATACGTACTGATGAATATTCAAACTTTTATTTGAGAAGATATTACTGTCTAATTATTGGTCGTTCATAATGTAAATGCAACCTTGGCTTTTTATTTTTCCTTATTAAAATAAGTCAGAGTTATTATTTAGAACATTTTATTCAGAAGCCAAACTAAAAATGCACATATTGTTATAATAAGATGGCATTTGAAAAACGGTATTCAAATCAATAGTACTTTAAATAAAATTCCAAGGAATTATTAATTTTATATTTTAAGAAACATTATCTCTCCTGTCAATTCCCTGATTACCTCCATCCTTGATAATTTAAGCCTTATTACATAAGAAGAGCCAACAATTTAAAATATTTATGACCCATTAGAGATTTTCAGCTTAAGAATATTATTATCCTTGGATTAGTTCTCTACTTATTAAAATGTGCACATTGGGATAATGATTATTACATAGTGATGAAACTTGGCTCATTCAGGAGGAGTGAAAAAGTGGAACAATTGTGGCAAGTAGGAAATTTAATTGCTTTGGAAGAAAAACAGTTGCCATCTGTGATTTCTTGATGAAATTTAAAAAATTGCCTGGGCTTTAATGCTTGATATAAATTTCATAGGTATATAAAACAAAATAACAACAAAAGTTTTGCACTGATTTTTAGGTCTTAAGTGTATATTATCTAGCTGATGTGCACAAAGAGTGATCCAGAAATTTATATTTAGGGCAACTTGAGGTCCTCAGTGTATCTATTTGGATAGGTGAGGTAGAGCTATTACTACATGGCAAACCAGTGCATCTAATGGCAAATTTAATTTCAAATCTAAGAAAAAAAAAGTCTTAAAATTCCAATCAATAGCTATTTGAAAGTAGTGTTGATTCCTGTTTCCATCGATACAGCACATACTTTGAAGAAATTCAGTATGTTCAGTACAGATAAAACTTTTTAAAATAAATGATACCACTGTGCCTTACTGAAATTCCTTCACAATATCTCACTCAACTTCATAACATTTTTGACTCTTGGCTATTAAAATAGTCTATTTTGTCTGTTTTTAAGATGCTGTTCATAAGTTTAATACTCTATTGTGTTTCACTAAAGACTTTTCTTCTTTTCAAGAGAACCATGTCTGCTTTTGTCTGGCTTTGTTGCATTTTGTTTTGTTTTGAGACAGGGTTTTGCTAACTCCCTCAGTTTCCCAGGCTGGGCCCAATTTCAGACCCTCCTGCCTCACTCAGGGTCACGGAGTTCTGGGATTTCAGGAGTGTACCGCTGTACCCAGTACAGAATCAGCCTTTGTCGTCTGTGTGTTGTTTTGCACGTCTCCTTCTGTGTAACTTTCCCAAACATGCTTACATCAAAGCTCTAGGAGCTCCTCCTCTGCACACTTAGCGTGACTGACTTCTGCCTCCAGTATGGCAGGCAGGTCTCGCCTACCTCAAGCGTCTCCACGAGGTTCTGACAACCCTGAAAATCTCTGCCGCGAAGCACCGCTAACCCACCTGGCGGGCCTGTGGCACACCTTCTTGCGACCCACTGCACAGCATTTCCTGCAGGCCTCTGTCCATCACGCTCACCTGTCATCTCTCTGGGTTTGGAGAAATCGATAGGATGTACTTCTTACACTTCTTGAAAATCAGAAACTCAGTGGGAAGTCGTTGCCCTTTGTCCAGTCAGACTGCCTCTGCCCATTGCCCTCGCTGGAAGCAGTGGAGAAATTTAGCAAAACTGCAGGCCAAGGGTAGACTCACCCAGATCATGTTCCATCACTTTGGCTTCTTGACATATACCTAAACCTTCTGAATAAAACAAGGAAGATGATATATAAGATTCAGGGAACGTAAGCACAGACAGTTTTACTCTCCCCTTTTGTGTAGTCGCTGTCATAGCTTTCTATTTCTGCTTAGGTTAAAATCTTAGCATGAAACATTCTTATTTGTGAGACAGCTGGCGGCAACGGAGAAACATTTCCTATGCACTCAGTACCACATACACGCAGAGGTTTGATCAGCGGCGCTTGACCAAGCTTCAGATTTGCTGTGGACCTGAAGGGTAAAGCAGCGAAGTTGCAGAATTTAAGGTGGACTTCACGTTCAAGAGCTAACCTCGCACTTGCTTGAGCCCGAGAGTCAGTGTCTCCTTAAATTCCGATGTGGGCTTCCTCTCCCATCTCCTGATATAACCTTGCTTCTAATTAACAGTCTTAATCTTTCCTTTTGTCTTTGAACACGAAGAATACAATATTTAAATTCCTTTAACTGTTAAGTCTACCATTTGTGTCTCCTTTTGAATGGATTCAACAGGTAGTTTTATTCGGTATTATGGATTTTATTTTGCCACTTCTTTACATATTTGGTGATTTTTAATGTAATGCCAGGCATTGTCACTTTTACTTGGATGGATAATGGATATTTTTGTATACCTACACATATTATTGAGATTTGTTTGAGGTACAAGTTAGTAGAAGCAATTTGATCTCCTCAGATTTTTTTTTTTTTTTAACCAAGACCACGTATTGGTACATTGTACACATAATGGTCACATTCATCATGGTTATTTTGTACCTGTATATGATGTATCTTGGTTTCCCCCTCTTCCCCACCTCTCCTATCTGCTCCTCCTTCCCTATTTACAGCAAGTTTATTTATATTTTTCCATTTTTCACTTTCCCCTTTCTTTGCTTTTTCTCTTCCTTCTTTTCTCCCTTCTCCCTTTCTAGTTCTCCTCTCTTTTGAATATTATCTTCCTTTTATATAATATCTATTACACTTCTTTGTCCTTATTTACACTTATGGTTTCTCATATCAGAGAAACAATTCAATGTGTATTCATGAGTGTCTGATATATTTCACTTAAGAGTGTGTTCTCCAGGTACATCCATTTACCTACAAATGTCTCTAGTTTATCCTCTTTTGTGGCAGGAGCCAAAAACCTCACTGGAAGAAAGATAACCTCTTTAACAAATGGTGCTGGAAAAATTGGCTTGCCACATGCCGAAAACTAAAACTAGATACATGTCTCTCACTATGTACTAAACTAAAATCGAAGTGGGTCAAAGAGCCATTAAAACAGAAACACTAACTCTACTAGAGAGTAGAATAGGAAGAACTCTCAGATATATATATATTTTTTTAAATTATTGAGGTGTGGCCAGAATAGGGACAGAACTAGTCCATGGAATACTTTAGTTTTTCATGAATTAGTGACTATTTTTAAAATTGAAAAGAAGATTCAAATCTCCATTGACATTGTAATGGAGGACTTATCTAATGCAATTAGGAAAAAAAATATGAAAATAAATGAATGGCACAATTTTGAAAAGAATGAAATAGGATTGCCTTTGTTCGAACCTGAAATAATTGTTTACTGAAAACAAATGATTTTTTATTATTAATCTCTAGAACAGCTATTAGGCATTGTAATTAAAATTAAGTCATAGGAGACAAGTTAACATGAAAATCAATTTTATTTCTATACATTAGCATTCCATTAAAAAATCAAATTTAAAATCAAAATCTACTACGATAATATTAAATATGAATTTGACATTTTATCCATTGAAGAGTTTCTTAGTGTATAAATACGATAGTGCTTTACTGCCAACCCTGTTATTCCTATATTCCGGAACATGTTTGATAATAGATATATTGTTCTTATCCAAGTCATGCTTTTTGTCTGTGTCCTATGAAATCAGATAAAATTTGAAGAACATATAAAATTATCTCTTTACATAGTCTCAACATATACAATGCTTAAGAATAAACTCACAAGGAAATGCCAAGGCATCTTCATTGAAAATTATCTAATATTGCTAAATTTAAAGAGAATTTAAGCAAATGTAGGGGTATATCAGGTGGATGCTTTGAAAGATTCATATTTTAGAGGTTAATTGATAATGAAATTTATATAACAGTTAAAATATTTGGATTAGCCATGAGAGTTTTGAAAACCAATACCAAGTTGTTAAGTCTTACATCAGTTAGATTCCAGATTTATTACAGTGGCCAATCAGCTTTTGTCAAAGTTGCCAAGACTTTTAAATGGGAAAAGAACACAAACATTCAACACAGATATATGTGTGCCCACGTGTGTACATGGAAGTATACATAATTTTGCTCTCAAATACAGAACAGAGCTACTCAGTATATGGCACTTCTTTACACAAACAATAAAATTGTCAGCTTGCTCTTTTGCCCTCCACCGGCTTTTTTACTTTTGTTATCATTTCTGAGATTGTATTTCTTAATAATTCTTTTGTTTTGGTAATTCCGATACTTATTTTAGGAATATGATTCCTAAATTGTACAAAATTATAATTATAAAAACGATTGTAAAATTCAATCATATTACATATGATTTCGAAAAATAAAAATAAAATATTTTTGCATTCAAAGGACTCTACTAGTAAGATTAAAAGGCCAAAGACTGATGTAATAAATTTTTAGAAATTCTCTTGGAGTTGACCACAGACCTTCCCCAAAAAACTTATGCTATCTGTCCTTTTATGCATTGTGATAGCAATTTTGTATGAAAGCTACCTTCGAATTAGGAACACTAACCTAAAGACAGAAATTACCCAAGGTTATGTTCAATATAGGCTAAAAAATAATTTGATATCAAGCTGAGTATGAAACCAGTCCACATTCTAAATGTAGAGGACCAATGTAAAAACTTTTTATTGGAATTTCAGTTTTGCTGATTTAGTATGTATAGACTACGAGGGTACTTTGAACACCTCTTATCTCACAAATGCAAAATAATTTATTCTATTTTTATGCTAATCTAAAATGGAGTTTTACAAACTTGAATGTAGTCAAAGCACTAATTGTAATCGCCTTTGGATTATGAGACGTTCAGGATTTTAAAATGTTGTTTTAAATCCAAGCAACCCTAGATCTTTATTCTTAATTAGAGCACTACTATATGATCTAGAGTAAAATTCTCCTGCTCTCTTTCCTTCTCGCACACACGTCACTGTCTATGGCATACATATAAGGCAAATTACACACAATGTAGTCATTATGATCACAGGCCCTGCTCCTAAAGTGTCACATGTCATCCATCTTTCCTGATCTAAGTCACTCACATTCTAGGAAAGAAAACAATACAACTTCACAGTTGCTTTATTCTGTGTGTGTGTGTGTGTGTGTATGTGTGTGTGTGTGTGATTGCTTTTTTAGACTTAGCTATATAAAATGCATTTGATAATTATTATTTCCAGATTTTTTTTTTTTATTTACACAGTTATCTACTTGCTAAAATTTAATTAGAATCTTGAGATTAAGACGGGTGGTGCTTTTTGGTCACCCATAGACAAGTGCAGATCAAAGAAAACTTCCAGCCTTGCTTTGCACAGCTGAGTGGGCCTAAAGGGTCCAGGTTCCTGTGCGTGACAAGGGAAGAATTGCCAAGCATATACCTGGGAGTGTGTAGCTATGTTTAACTCACGTCCCCCGTATTTATAGGGTCAGACTTCCACCGATCCTAGCTGCCTCCCATTGTCTTTCTTTTCCTACGTCAGCAGTTTGTGCGACCTCCTAAGCATAAACCTGGATGGCCATCAGGGTGGTCTTGTGTTGGTGGTTGAACAGAGAGGAGGGCGTGGCTTGCACAGCTTCCCTGTCTTTGGGTTACTGAAGCGGAAGCGTAGATAACCTAACCACCTAACCGTTAGGGCAGTGTAGTGTTCCCAGCTGGAGGCAGGGAAGGGAAGGCTAGCCCCTTTGCGTCTAACCATGCTACCTTCACGCCTATTCTCATCCAAGAGGGAGCACGGCGAGCTCGTCCTCTTCCAGTTCTCACTGAGATTCCTGGAGTGTGGACACAGTGAGGTTCCGTGCAGTACCGGAAACTGATTCCAGGGCAGCTGTGCAGGATCTGAATCCCAACTTGTTACTAGGGTAGCCTCGGGCAATTCATGAAACACTTCTTCCTTGAGTAAAATAAGGAAATAGAATCTAACAGAATGAGCTGTTTTTCGTATCTATAATCTATGTAAGATACACACAGAGTCACGTGTCATTTGATGATGGGACACGTTCTAAGAAATACGTCCTTAGGCAATTCCATCACCGCGTCAACATCGTAGGATAAAGCGACACAAACTGAAACCAAATGTCCAGTGTTGACCAAACTGTCATGCCACGTATGACTTTATATACACCTATACCCTCCTCCCAGGAGAAATTGTTCAGCATTTACTAAGTCAACATTTGCGGCAGCTTCAGAGAATGTAACTGCTCTGAATAACAAGAATCAGTTACGCATCATAATTGAGCTTTTAAAATATATTTTATCTGGTGTACATTTCTTCTAGAATATTAATAAAGAAAATAAAGACTACATCGAAAAAGTTTTCAATTACTTTCCTGTCACCTAATGAAGATATTCATATTAAAACATAGTCATTTCTACTTATTTTCAAGGATTAAGGTTCCAGTAGCAGTCTGACCAGTAAAGGGAAGGGAAAGCAAACAGAACAAATGAACTTTTCTCTTTCTTGAAACCGTGTTTCTCAGCTTTCATTTCCAGATATGTTAAAGGAAAGGGCCCGTCTCCGTTTATCTTCAAAGTTAATGGCTATTACTTGTCACTTTTAACAGATTGACTTAGAAGAACTTGACCACCTCGCTCCTAGACAGTGTGAGCACATGCCCGCACCCCTGGGCTCAAGTAATCTAGATGCCCAGCGGGAGAGATCATGAGAGAATCAGTTGTGAAACTCGTACAGTGGGTGAAATAGGTAGGAAGTCTGCATTTTTCATGAATCTTGAGGAGACAAGTGGCACAGCAGTTAATCACAGCGTGATAACTTCAAAACGACTTGCTGATGAGTTCCCGAAAAAGGTCCTAGTAAATCATCGAGAAGTATGGGGAAACTATTTGCTAAGTATAATTTAGCATGTTCTCCCCAGAGACCATTTATAAAGTATGATGCCAATTCATTCTCACTCTTAAGAAAGGTCTACTTTCTTTCTTTGTAAGCTTCATTGAGTTTGTAGGAAAGTTGTTCAAAAATTTCAACTATATAGGCAGAGTTGGAAAAGAAAAATCCATGTCCTTAAATGCCTTTTTTGCATTTTCCCCAGTGGGAAAAAACTAACTTTTGGGAGGTTTTTAGCAGCCTAAAACATGCCAGGCATCCAGGTTGGCAGGCTAGTGCATGTTTTAGAATATCTAAACCATCCATTTCTGACTCATTTTGCTCACCCAACTTTCTTGTCCTCCCACACCCGTCACTAATGTTTTCAATTCATTTGTCTCTAATTCTTCGATTTTGCATTCTTGTGATGAGTTGTGAGTAGCCTTTGTCAAGTTTAAGAAAAATAAAATTCACAATCAGAAAAGACAGTCATACAACCTCATTCTGAATTCAGTCTCTTTTCTCACAGAAGCCAAATAAATGAGCCATTTTAATAACGAAAGCAGGTTGCAAGACCTGACACCCTACACACACACAAATTAACCTGCCTAGTTTGTCAGTGAAAGATGTTGCTTGAGTCTTTTGGGTTTTTTTGTTTGTTTGTTTGTTTTGTTTTGTTTTGTTTTACATTCAAGCTACATTTTCAAATATGTAAAATACAGACATTTTTGTAAAAAGTTTACTCAACAACTAATCGAAGACTAATTAAGCCATCCCAAGATCTGAGGCTCCTGAGATTTGAGGCTGTATTCAAAAAGAATATTAGAGTAAAATATCTAGGTAAAATAAACCTGATATGATGGTCTCTTGAGGACTATCATTTTTATTTGCACAATTATTTTTAAATAGTCTCAATACTAGAAATTAAAACAGAGCTTCACTGAGTCTAAGACCTTCCTTAATACTGAGTATCAAAAGCAAACAATATTATATCATCTTTTAGAAAATTGAATGTTCTTACAGACTTGGTAAAATAATGTTTCAGAAAAGTATTGGAAGGCATTCAATCATCTTCAGACCTGCATAATTAAAAAATGCTGCATAATTTTTTTATTAATAGTTGTTACCTGTCTTTTTATACCAATCATAGAGTTTAAACGAATTATTGGCTAATACATATATATACCCACATAAATTCTGAAAACATCATTTTGTAATTTAAAATACTCACACTTTTTTTTTACTTCTGTACAAATATAAGTGAACTTTATCAGTTCGTTGATCCACTATTTTAGGTTATATGTGTAAGTAACTGTTTAATATATTTCTGCGGGCAGCTAACTTTGAAGAAAGAAGGTGGCAGTCATTTTTCATTTTGTACTTTCTGTTCATTTCTAAACTACTCTTGGATGACATGATTTTAAAGTATGAAATAATATAATCTCGGAGAAGGAGACTATGATGTCATTATGTATAATTCTCTTACTTTTCAGATGGTGGAATTTAGACCTTAAGAGTTTAAGGAGTTTCTTAGGGTCTTAGAGCTCACGGACACCATGACTACAGTCTGAAGTTCCCTCTGAAAATACCCTGTTCTTTGAGCACGCCAAATCTGATACACAGTTTTTTAGGCACCAGTTAAGTAAATTTCAATATTTCTTGTCTACCATGTGATGATAGTCATCAATTTCAAAGTAGGATTTTCTTTAGAGAAAAAATAACATTACAAATGTATTTTGAGATAGTTTTAACTTAGTCACATATTTCAAAAGAGACATTATAACATAGTGTTGCAATTATATATTTTTCTATAACAAATTTAGATCCCATGTAAAAACATTGGTAAATGTTAAATTTGATTAAACCTTTAAAATAAAAACCACAAATCTTAAACCATTGTTATTCTATGTTTTAAATTTTAATGATGTATTTAGTGAGTGAATTCATATTTAGGTATCAAAATTTCTGTTGAGTATCTGAGAAATAAAATAATTCTCAAAGAAAATTCTATTAATCTAATACAATTTTGGTCATTGTAAACTAGCAGTGAGTTACTGATATCATTTCTCTGCAGTGAAGGTGAGACTTTGTGTTAAAAGAATGGATTAAAACAGCATTCAGAAGAATTAAATTTGTTTTTCTCACAAGCTGGGATTTGTTATAAATACTTGGGTACATTATAGAAATTCTCCAAACCACATTTTTTTTTTTTAATCAGTAAAATGAAGAAAGTGGGCTTAAGGATATCTGAGTCATTCTAGAGCTAATGTTTGAGGGAATTTCATAAATGTTGCTGAAAGGGTGTTTCCACATGGTTCACTTGCTTAGAATTTACTCAGGCAAAAAAGGAGTATCATTTTATTAAAATTGATGGAGCATCAATGATCGGCATCAGCTTCAAACCACCCACAGATACTATAATTGCTTTGGCAGGCTTAGCCAATTAATATCACACTTTTACAAAATTAAAGTATTTAAACTGTACTTCATGCAGAGGACTACTAAAAACACAGCACATTTTATTTTTAACAGTTACCATAGCAAACTGTTACAACTGACTATGGAAATGAGTAAGTTAATTAACATAGTATGTATTCCAACTCCTTTCAATCAGGCAAATTACGTTTAAGATGTATCCTCTGAGGACATCTTGTCCCCCTGCAATAAGAAATAAAATAGACTCAAAATTCATCCACATATGTACTGGGTCCGATCCTCTCCAGAATCTTGGTATGGGGATGTGAGGAGTGTGTTAGATAAAGTTTATGATTTCTGGCTCTACTTGAATTTGCTGCATTCCTGATCTTTCCACGATTTTATCCTCTCCCGACAGCCCTTACATTAACCACAAATTTGGGCCCACATGTGGGAAAGCACCGCAGTGAGTAACAGGTGGCTACTAAAGTATGCGACCCTCCCTCTTGCAAGCTTTGGCTGTGACACCCGGATGATGATTTTGACTCTGATGTGTGATTTATTGTCGAGCTTTTTCCTTGTGAATTGATTTTCTCTCTTCCTTTTACTACCTTACCCTCACATCTACTGCTCCTTTCCCATGTTCACTCAGAGCTTTTTCTGAATAAAAATTGTCAGATTTTCCCTTAAAAAACATAATTTCTTCCTTAGGAAATACTGTGTTCAAATAGACAAATTCACTGTCTCTAATAAACTCGCATGCTATTCAAGTATGTAGTTATTTTTGTATGTTTTCTGAAGGGTGTAATGAACAAAAAATACAGAAAGAAAATTACAAGGAGAAATTAGCCGAGAAAATCAAGACAATGTGTATTACTTGTGTAAACATACTCCCTGTTTTCATAACTCTTTTGCAATCTGGGAAATAACTTTCTGATGAAAAGATATTAAGTGTTATATAAAATTCTGATTACAAATACTAGTTAAGAAAGTAATATTTATGGTATGGACAGCACATTTAAATTATAAAAACATGTATTTTGGGAGCTTAGTCACAGAATTGGTGTGTTTTTTTTTTTTTTAATTATTTGACATTTAAATCTTCCTGAAGTATTTTGAAAAACATTTTGTTCCACACAGATTTCAGATGCCATATAAAGTTTCTCATTCGTTTAGCTATTCAAGCGGTAGTAATTTCCAAAATATTGTAAACACTGACACTTTAAAAGAAACTGGTACATTACTTTTGAAATATGGTAAAATATACCATTTAATGCCTACCACCATGGAGTTACAAAACAAGATGTAAGGGCGCGGTGTCCCTGGGAGGTAACAATTTGGTCAGTAAGGCAATAGTGATCATGGGCTTATGAAATTAGGGACAAGTGAAACAGTAAAAGAGAAGGCACTAAGAATATTTTAGGAATTGAACTGACAGAGTGAATGTGAGAGAGAAGAAAGTGGTGACTCAAGGACTCAGCCAGGAACATTAAAGATTTAGACTTGGAGAAGGCTGAATTTTTCTAAGCCAAGTTTTGATTATCTGCTGTCCAACACTGATAATATAATTTACGTTAAAATATCCAATAGGAAGTATTGAATGACTGGTGCCTAAAGCTGGCAATCGAAGCTGTCTGCTGGTTCGTGCAGGCACCCGTGAGAAAGTAACGTCATCAAGCCAAACGCTGATTGTCAGGCTTAGCGGGAAACAGGGTCAGTGCTGCACATCTTTCTCAAATACTTTTATTAGCTTTGTCTGCAGGATTAGCGAGTGGAGGAGGAAAAACTACTTTTCACCAGACAATACTTAGGAATTACCCAAGGTGCCAATCACAGAAATAGGACAGGTGTTACAAAGGACAAACACCAATAGATTTTTTAAAAAGAATCTCCAGTATTGAACCACGTGACTGGACAAATCTGGTTGTATATGAGGATTAACCTGAAGCTATAAAAAACACAGTGACAAGGAGAAGAACCCCCCAATCAGAAGATGATGGTCTAGGGACCCAGACGCCCCGGTATTTCACAAACATGTCTATGTATATATGTATGTATGTATTTTATTATTTCTGACATGTTTTGTTCTTTCCAATTCTTGAGACTCAGGAATGTGAAGGAGACACAGAATCATACATTGCATAAAATATTTCCCATAAATACACATGCATTCGTCACACATACATATGTACTCTTGAGTGGAAATGTTCAAACCATGGACACAAAGAAGAGTCAAGCATCTTTTCGGTACCTGAGATATATATTTTGTTACATTGTGGAGGTGATTAGTAATATTTGGTATGAATAATATTTGATGTTGACTATAGATTATCTGTCAATATTTTGGATACCATCAAGGTTTTGGATATCATGTAGTATATAATGGTTATAAAAGATTTTAATAAAACAAACCACTTGAAACGTTTTAGAGAAGTTATAAAGGATTTTAAAGTGTCATTGCAAAGAAAATTGTGTGAAATTGATGCTTAAAATTTGTATACCATCAGGGCTTTGTGGGGTACACCCAAAATCCAGGAGGCTGAGGCAGGAAGATCATTTGTTTGAGTCTAGTCTGGGCACGTTCGCTATACTCTGTCGCAAAATAAAAAATAATAAAATAAAATGGGTGGGAACTGTAGCTGAGTCTGAAAGCCCTAGGTTCAATCCCCAATGCTGCAATTAAAAAAGTTGATAAAATTTACATAAAATTAGACATAATGTTTGCACCATAAACTTAAAACCTGGAATATATATATATATATATATATATATATATATATATATATATTTTTTTTTTTTTTTTTGTACCGGGAATCGAACTCAAGGCTTCATGCTTGTGAGGCAAACACTCTAAGCACTGAGCTAAATCCCCAGCCCAACCTGGAATATATTTGAAAGTTATAAAATTATATAGTCTATCAGTGTTTTCAGAGATAGCTTACATGAATCAATCACAGAAATTATACCAAACTTTGCTCAGGTATATATTTTATTTGAATCATATTTAAAATATGATATTCTGAGTTTATTTTATTAATAGTTAAGTAAAACTGAATCATTTTTGTTTGGAGCTGAGATATTAGTTATGGAAATGACAAATTATAAATATGTTAATAAAAAATTACAGGTTAATCTTGCAGTTAAAATGTGTACCTATACGAAAATGAACAAATAGTAAAATGGAAAATGGACTGGTAGTGATAAGAAAGGAAAATGTCTTTGATTTACAGTGCTTTAATTTTTAATTGTAATTCCTTCGTTAGTTTATGTATTCTGAATTTTGTTTAATATCAACTTTTGATGTTCCTTAACATATTTTGAAGAACTGCGATTTTTCTTTTTATGTTTTGTTTTGCTTTTGTTTGTTTCAAGACGGCATTTCTACGTAGTTCAGCCTGGCCTTAAACTCACTATGTAGCCCAGGCTGGCCTCAAAGTTGCAGCCATTCTGCCTCAGCCTCCTGAGTGCTGGGCTTACAGTTGTGCCCCACCATCCCCAGCTGGGAACAGTGATATTCTTAGAAGAGGAACCATTTAAAGATCTCTCATTAGCCAAATGTCCGTATTATAACTGAGGAAACTCAGGGATCATGAAGTGGCAACTTATCTACTTTCAGGGCAGGAACTCATGGTAGACTAACTTGGATTCCCAAGTTCTTTTCATCTGGAGTGATCCAGTAGGGCATTTTTCTTTCTTTTTTTTTTTTTTTTTCGTGCTGGGGATCGAACTCAGGGCCTTGCGTTTGCACTACCGCATTTTGCGGTCCAGTGCAAAGATATTTCCTTCAATCGCATTCTCCTGCACCCAAAATCTGAAGTCATGTTTATTCTCATAATAACTTACTTTGAGATAGAAACAGTTATCATAAAAATAACTGTGCTATGTCTCTATGTTTTTAGACACTAAAATCTCTTTGAACTGATTGAAAAAGAGGTTTCACTGCCTCGAAACCAGCTCGGTGACACATATTATTCCAATATTCTGTTATAATAGCAAAGTGTGGTCTCTGTTTCCTGCTTTCATTAGCCAAATTACCATAAGAATTCATTAAATATGTATATGTGGTATTAGAAATGCTCAGAATAGATATATTGAGTTGGACAGAGTCCATACAAAAATAGAGTAACAGTGGACAAGATAAAAATAACAGTGACTCCAAATAATCTGTGGCAAAATTAATTTATGAAATACTTGCTAAGCCAGTCATAATGGGACATACCTATAATCCCAGAACTGGTAAGGCTGAGGCAGGAGAATTCACGGCCAGCCTGAACTACATACGTAGCAAGACTCTATCTCAAACAATTTTTAAGTTTTTTATTAATGTGATACGTTACATGATTTTTTGTCTCTAAAATTCCCTATGTTGTTTGCATTTATGGCAAATTTTAATTTGAGCTAGTCAAATTTCAGCTACTTAATAGCCACATGTGACTATTCACAGCTGTTTTGGAAAACCTGGTTTGGAGAGTAAACTGGAGTCACCAAAACTAATTACAGTAGTAAGAAACAGTCATTAATTAAACAAAAGTCGGCACTTAGGAATATTTAAAATTACTTCTATGAGTAATCACAATTTTAAAGTAAAATTATTTAAAATTACAATGTATTTTCTTTTAATAATTGTACAAAATGTAGATCTCATTTAAGTGAAAATTAAGTGACTTGATATTATTTGATTTTGAGTTAGTTTACAGTGATAATGGAACACATTTTGCTAATTAACATGAATTAATATAATGGAGAAATTTTTACCATGTAAAAAGCCAAATAGAATATTTAAACAGCACTACACATAGCAGAAGATCAGAGATAAAAACCTTAGGTGGCAAATTTATTTCTGAATACAAACCTTCAGGAATGTTATTTGGCAATTTATAAATCTATTTACGTGAAATTGCTAGTTATGGTGTGTGAAATAAATTCAGTTTATTCCATAAAGTACAATGAATTGGTTTATTTCATGGTCATTTTAGGTGTACCATAAAGATAATGAAAACATAAATTTTATTGTTCAGTCAGAAATCACTTTTATTACTTCTGATTGATAGTGACTGTAACTTTCAAACTCTATCATTTGATGACTATCTTGGGCTGGTGCTCTGAAATTTGCTTTGTACCAGTGTTTGGAATGTATTTACGCTAAACGCAATTTGAGTATTATCTTTTTTTCTAAAGCTATAAACTAAACAAAAAAATTAATATTTTAGGGCAAAATTAAATTGGGATCAGCATATTAATATATATGTGTGCAAATTAGAGAGTTTCTACGTGAAATATGTGTTGAGATCACTACAGACACCAAGGAAACCTGCAAGACTTCTGGATTTAGCTATGGGATACAGTAACGGGTTTTTTACTCCTTCCTGGCTAGACGTTGCTTTATGTATTTAGCCTTTAGGCCAACGTAGGAATCAGAAAACAGCCCCTGACCACTCAGTTAATTACGTTTCTGATAGATCATTGCTGAAGACGGTTTCGACCTTCTTTCGATCGTTCAATCAAACAGCAAGAATCAGCAATCTGACGGGTCCATAGCAGAGTCTTGGGGGCCATGGTGGGTAGAATAGAGAGGCGAGCAGAACGCAGTGATTGCTGGGGGAGTGGACGGATCAATAGGGAAACACGGCAATGTGCGGAAAGCTGTGGACACTCTAACAGGGGAAGCCTACAGTGAGTGAAGCCACACAAACAGATGGGACAGAAAACAGTCCCTATAGGAAATGAATGTATCTCCTCTGCTATCAGCAGAAACATAAGCCAAAGAAAGGAAGGACTCAAGGAGAAGCAAACTCAGGAAAAGGATTACTGAAGTAATTGCACATTTAAGAGTTCAGTGATAGGAAGGAAAAACATTCCTATTTAGGTATTAAAAATGCACTACTAAATCATTGGAAAACTTTCATGGAGAAGAGAAAGTGCCTTTGTCCATTTGGGCTGCTGTAAACAAAGGACCATAACCTGAGTGGATTGTGTACAACAGACGTTTATTTCATCCAAGTCTGGTTGATGGAAATTAGAGATGAAGGCATCACCTCGGCGGAGTTCTGGAAAGAGTCCTTTGCAGGTTGCAGATTGCATCTCTTTTTCTTATCCACTCATAACACAAACAGCATTAGAGAGCTTCAGCGTCTCTTGTATAAAGGGACTCACAGGTAATAAAACTCGTGACTTTATTACCTCCCAAAGGGCACCACTCCTGGTATTAGCACACTGGCGGTTGGGATTTTATCATCAATTTTGGAGAGACATAAACATTTAGTCCATAACATAAAGACATCTTGAGAACAAAATACGTTTTTCTGAAGATTTTATGAATTTTAATTAACAAATATGGGCATTTTAAAAACCTCGTAGTTAAACCCTTTTTTTCCTATTGATTTGCCCTGGTCTTTTATTGACTATAGTGACATTTCTAAATTGCGCTTGATTTCTGAATTCTTTTATCACTACAATATAATCTTTCAAATGAAGTCATTTAGCAAAAATATATACATCCCACCATCATCTGGAGACCAAATGACTATAGAAGTGATGTGATATTTTTCTAATGACTCAGTCAGAATAACATCAGCAAAGCATAGAAACTTGACAAATAATAAATTACACTGTTGTTACTTGCTTTATATAAATTCACCTGAGATTTCAGTTTAAACACTATTACCAAAACCATATGTCTAATTGGAGTTAATTCTTTGTTTAAAACAAAGAAAAACGGTGGAATTTTTTTTTTTTATTATTGAAAAATCCTGTAACATTTAGCAACATTTCTAAAAATTCCTTATAATTGAAGACTGTTTCCTCTAATCACTAAATTTATGGTTCACAATTAATGGCTTTCCTGCATCTCACAGGTATAAATACTAAGCAAGGTTGGTTTCTTTTATTTTTAATATTATATGAGATACAAGATAGTATCATTGAAGCAGTTAATCCTGGACAAACTGAGCTTGTGGTCACAGACACTGAAGAAAGGAGTTGGAACCAAAAGAAGGAGATTGGGAGAGTTTTTACTGGAAATAAGAAGAGAAAAAAAGTTTCTGGTTTCACCAGGAGAGAAATTTGAGAAGTGGAAATTCCACATGGTCTCTCAGTACAGAACATTTTTGGATAGGGAGCACTGGACTTGTTTAGTGGCCACCTGTTACAGGTAGCTCAGTGATTTTAAAATGACCGATTTGAACTCAGACTGTCTACCCCATTTACTCAGAAGGAAGGGTTTAAAGGAGACTAGGAATTTAGAGAAAGGCTGGTTATTTTGTGCTTTATATTCCTGGAGACTCGGGAGATGGAGCGGCTGCAATTCACTTTAGTGTGGAGGGGCTGCACTCCGTGTTGACTGAGGAATTTTGATCTTGGCCCCAAGTCCAAGTCCACTATTTTTATTTTAGTTTCGATCCGTATAATCAATCACCCAAATCTATCTCAGGGGCTTCCCCTAGTAAGCTGTCTGTCTTAGTTACCTTCTGGTTGCTGAGATACAATGCCTGACACCCACAAATTAAAGGAGGAAAAGTTCACTTTGGCTCACAATTTGTAGATGTTTCAGACCATATGCGTCTAGATCTAAGGCAAGGCGTCGTGACAGAGGAGAAACACTTCATAGCATGACTGGTGGGACCAGCAGCCATCAAAGGAGGAAGAAGAACATCTCCAGCCCACGCCCACAGTGACCACCTCTTTCCACCAGGCTTCACCTCTCAACCTCACACCCAACTATAAAGCCATCAGTGGACTAATCCAGTATCACACACCCATATCGCACACCTACGATCTGGTTATTATAGGCAGGTAATTTAGGTAGAAATTAAATGGCTAGTCAGACATGGACAGGCCCTCAAGGAAGTCAGTGTAGAGGATGAAACACATCAAAACTGTGGCTGGAGGAGCATCTGAAGAAAGCAAGGCCTTGAGATTAAGGTCACAACATATAGATTTGCTTACTTCCCTGAGGGCTGAATGGAAACCTGAAATGATACTGTAATTGATATCATTGAGGTCATTAAATCCAGATATATCAGACACCCAGACAGGTGATCAGAACAACTGGACCCATCCCTTCCCCCAAATGTTCTTATTTTAGCAATCACAGGTAGCCCAAGGTTAACGATGTCAGCTATGTATCCTTGTTACATGCCCCACTTCCCTGTTGGTTCAATAGTAGCTAAGCAGCTATAATTACTGGTTGATTATAGTGCGGCCCACATTGTACCCTCATTGCAATTTAGCTGTATAGATTACCCTTGACAAAGCGCCTCAGAGGCAGCCCACTCAGGACTCCTCCTGTCTCTCAGGAGTTCTTTCTGTTCCCCAATAAACCTTTCCAACTGGTAACCATCCTTTGGAATTCATTCTTCCATTTCAGGGGACACAGAGTTGGCACATCTGACTTCTAGCAGGTTGGTACCTACATTTCTCCTATATCACAGTGACCCCTCCAAAGCCCCAGCTAGGAGGTACATGAGGCTTTGGGATCCATCTAGATATAAACCATAACATTAA